>ML106155.1:0-21566 GCA_003697995.1 Taxidea taxus jeffersonii
GTCTGCCACTCTTAAGCTCAACACATGGAAAGAGGAAATCCGAGGTGGGACTCTGAGGTTCAGTGGGAGTGATGAAGGCTTGCTTCCAACTTGTTCTCTGGAAGGAAACCTTGTGGACCGCAAGTCTCAGGAGAAGGATGAAGGCTGGTAGGCAGGTTGTTTGTCCTCCCCCCCGGCTCCTGCTGGTGGCCTGATGGGGCGACGCTTTCCCCGGGGCCCTGTTGCCCTTCTGGCCCTTCTGCAGACCAGCTCTTAGTACTGTGCTCACTGCCTGTCGCCGCCAGAACAGAGGACCACGGACTTACGGCTTCGGACAACACGGATATATTGTCTTATAGCCCTGATGTCAGAAGTCTGACCCTGGTCCCAATGGGCTGAAGTCGAGGTGTGGGCAGCACAGCTTTAAGGGGCCGATGAGGTTCCTGGCCTGCGGGCCTCCCTGCCTCCATGTTCAAGGCCAGCAGCGGAGGGTGGAATTTTTCTCACATCACAGCTCTCTGACCCGCTCATCTGCCTTTTTTCTCTTCCATTCTTAAGGCCTCGTGTGGATTATCCTGAGCACACCCAGGTAATCTTTCCGTCTTGGGGTCAGTTCCTTAGCAACCTTCCCGGCCCCTGTAATCCTAGTTGCCCTTTAACACACTCATAGGTTCTGAGGATTAGGATGTGGGCATCTTCAGGGGGATGGTATTTGCTTGACCAGAGGCAGGTGGAGAGCAGGGCTGTGGCCCATTTGGCCTTTGCAATCTCTGAGCAAGGCACAGGCAGGGCTCAACCGTGAGGAAGGATGGCTGAGCTGGTCCTCCAGGAAATGAGAAAGAGAAGGAAGCGTGGCTGGGTCAGCGGTGTGGCCTGTTGGTGCAAGTGACAAGCCTGCACCAGCTGCAGACGAGACTTGCAGGCTCCAGGAACTCCTAGTGAGAGGTCATGTGGATATGTGTGAACCAAAACCAGGTGGAGATGTACCCCACAGCATCACAGATTGTTGGCATCTTCCTGAATGAAAATCACAAACGGGGGTGGGGTGGCGGGGTAGTGGACAGTAACAGACTTTCCCTCTTAGCCCACCTCCCTGGAGAAGGTGCAGATCAGGAAACTGGCCTTAAAAGATGAAGTTCAGCATTAACACCTTTCAAAAGAATTGAATGACACACAAACCCCAGACGTGGCTCAGACCCACTGGCCAAGGCTCGATAACTTTCTCCATTCTGGGGCTGCAAAGCCTTCCACGCAGAGCCCGGACCTGCGAGCTGCCTCTACCCTCTTCTGGAGCGCTGGCCGCTGGCCTCCCTCTTGGACCGCTTTCCTGATGATTTGCAGGCATCTCCCCGGACCTGTCCGCACAACAGATTTCTGGAGCGTGTCCTCTGGGACCTCCAGCTCCAGGCCTATTACTGAAGTCCGTCACCCAGAAAATCTGTTGACGGAACCGTTCTCTCTGAACTGCAAGCAAATTGGGAAATTTGAATGTGATGCAATCAGCCTGCAATGAAACAGAGCCTCCTGGAAGCACAAGGAGCGCCTCCTCCCCGCCCCTGTCCCCCAGCCTCGGCCGCTTCCCGAGCTGTCATCCTCGAGGGTGGCCACATACAGTATTTATTTTTTTTAATTAAGCCGTGTTGCTGTGTGGCTCACCCTCCACAGATGCTTTAGAAAGCCCAGCCTTATAAGTTGCTGGAAGTTTTTATTTTTTTTAAGCGGATAGTAAAATTAAGCAGTTATTAGTATTCACGAAAAATGCTCGTGGCAGGCTTTGCACACGTAATGAGAAGCCACCTGCAGTTCAAAGCAGTACTTGATAATGCTGTAATTAGATTTGAGATGCAAAAAAGCTCATTAAAATTAAATAACATATTTGTCACTGTTTTAAGAGGTACAGATTGCCTAGAACCATGCTGGTCTCTTGACCTTGAGTATTTTGGCGGAGTCCTTGCTGCCAACAATTGGAAAATAACATTAGCAGTTCTACAGAGAGTCCTGAAAACATGTTCATCCTCGGTTCAGTCTGTGTTGAAAAAAATTATATAGATATCCAGGGGAAATTACAGATTTGTACACAGTGTGTTCTGGGAGAAGAGGGTGACCAGAATCCTCTTCCAACAGGTAACTCAGATAGCACTAAGAAGAGAAGAGCATGTGCACATGGGGTGGCTGGGGCTGGTGGTGGTGGTGTGGGGGGCATTGTGACGGGGTCTGCAGGAAGTGGTGGGGGGAGGGTTGGGCACCACAGCTCACCTGTCTGGCCCCAGCCTGCAGGAAGCCGCTTGCTCAGAGTGGGCCCAGGGCTCAGAACTAGAATGTCAGTCCTCTAAGTACCAGTGAGATGTGACCTAGACTTCGCGAGGGTCACAGTCTGGCTTGGGAGACAAGGCACAGAAAAGTCAGGGGCCAGGAAAGGGAGTGTGGCTAACAGTGGTAAGAGCATCTTGCATACCAGGTACGAAGGGCACGGTTGGTTTACCTTAGTAACCCTCTCATTTTGCACACTGTTGCCTGGATATTGTTCTGAAAACTTCATTTCATCCCCACAGCAACCCTGTTACTCCATTGTACAGATGTGGCAACTGAAGCCTGGGAAATGAAATAATCAGCCCAGGGTCACTGGGTAGTTTGTGGCAGAGCTGCATTTCAGCTCTGCCCTTGACAGGTATTCTGTATTTCTTCTGTCTTGAAATCTGTAAAGCATTCTGCAAGGATCTGTAATACATTTGCAAGGATGTAATTTAAAAGCAATCATGATGATTTTCATTCTTGGAGGAAGAAAATGCAAGTTGCATTCGAGGGGTGGGGACTGGGGGAGTTCGCAGGGAGCAGAGAGTTCTTACCGGGAGGTGAGTGGACCGCTGCGTGGTGGGAAAAGACAGCAGTTTATACACAGAGGCCTGGCCTGGCCTCCCAGGGAGAGTGTGGACTTTCACAGCCTGGGAGAGCTGAGGCCCTGTCTGTCCTTGTCCTGGGGGCAGGGAGCCTGTGGGAAGTCAGCCTGTGGCCGACTGCCCCTCCCGCGGTGGCTGGATTGATTTCCAAGGCTGACTCTCTTGGCACTGGGTCCAGATTTAGTTCTGTGGAGAGCTCGTCTTTCAAAGTCCAGCTCAAATGTCACCTCCTCTGCAAAGACTCCCCCAACCCCTGAAGCAAAATTAATCACCCCTCCTCTGTGTTCCCACAGCACTCTGTTGATACCTTCAGAATAGTCTTATCACATCGGACTCGGATTTATGTGTTTACAGATCTCCCTTTGCAGCTGACAGGGACTTCTCGAGGGCAGGTCCCCTGCCACTCTGCCTCTGTGTCCTTGCACCTGGGGCAGTGCTGTGCATGCAGTGGGCGCTTAATAAATGAGTGAGAAAATGACTGACTATTAGGTGATTGATTTAATTCAACAGATAGTGACAGAGCCTTTATGACATGCAGGTCCTGCCCTGAGCCCCTTACACAGATGAATTAGTCTTCATGGTGGTCCCGGGGGATCAGCTCTATTGTCTCCATTTTACAGGTGAGGAAACAGGCCCAGAGAGGTTTTGTGACTTGTTCATACCCTGCCCTGGCGAGTGCTGGACCTGGGCTTTTAAATCCCAGGTAGTCTGGGGTGGACACAGCTGCTTAAGGCAGTCTTACAGAGAAGTGCATTCTGATTGTGAGCAGTGATTCTTTTTTTTTTTTTTTTTTTTAAGATTATTTATTTATTTGACAGAGAGAGATCACAGGCATACAGAGAGGCAGGCAGAGAGAGGAGGAAGCAGGCTCCCTGCAGAGCAGAGGAGCCTGATGCGGGGCTCCATCCCAGGACCCTGGGATCATGACCTGAGCCGAAGGCAGAGGCTTTAACCCACTGAGCCACGCAGGCACCCCTGAGCAGTGATTCTTACTAGGGAATCTCTGGAATTAATTCTTATTGCACTTTTTCTTTTTAACTTTTCTGAGTTTAGGGAGGTTTGGAAAAAGTGTTTGGGCTGCGATGCAGTTAAGGCTCCTTTGTTGTAAGCCACAAAAAGCAACTGTAGCTAAAATAAGCAAAACTGGATTCTGGCGAAGCCTGCAGAACGGTACACTGGCCGAAGGGCTCTGGGGAGCTGGGATGGATGCAGCAGGAGCTGAAGGGCAGGCTTGTGGGGATGTGCTCCCTCGTCTCCAGTCTTCCTGTCACTCCCTTCCACCCCCAGATTCCTGGGTGTCCCACTGCCAACCTGATCGTGTGGTAAAGAGGGGGAAGACCCAAACAAAACTAGGGGGCTGTTAAGACTGACTGTGGGTGGGTGCTGGGTGGCCAGGAAGGTGTAACAGACTTTGCCAGAAGCTGCCTGTCTGCTGCTGTGGGTTCCTGCTCTTCACGTGCCTTCAGCAGTCCTGTGGCCACCCCCTGTGGCCCAGGGGGTGAAGATCATGAGGGCCCAAGGCTCACTGCCATGGTTCCTTTGGGCATATTCTTAGAGCTGGGGGGGGGGGTGTCGGATGATTCTTCCTGAAAGGAATATTCACTGGCAGTGACCTTTCTCAGGTTTTTAACATTTTGAGCGGATTGATCCAATTGATCTGAGCGCATTCATTGTGGGGCTCCAAGGGACACAAATACCACAGGCCAGGCCAGCTTGGAGATTTGGAAATGGGCATAAACTGGGGTAAGACTGTCTCTCTCATGGGGATGGCACCAGACCCTGGCACAGGGGAGGTAGCATCTGGCTGGGCATCTCAGGAGAGCTGAGCAGACAGCGGGGACATTTTGCAAGGTTGTTGCAGGTTGTTACCCTGGTTCAAGGCAGGGTGGGGGTCCTGGTTGCTGGGGGTGTGAGAGCAGGTGGCTGTGCATGGCGCCCTGCAGCCAGTCTGCAGTCTTCCGGGATAGGAATCACCTTGCCTGGTTTTGTCAGGTCGAAGTCCTCGGCCTCAATCAGCCCCCTCCATGGTCCACTAACTCCATGGTCCCACTAACACTCCTCCCCTGGACACGACCTGGGACTGGGGCGCTGTGCCCTTTCTCTGCAGTGCCTGCTGGAGAGAGCGTCCACTGTGCAGAGCATTGGTGCCTGCTGCTCTGGTGGCCTCCACGCCTCTCCCAGGCGCCTTTCCGTATTCGTTGCACAAACACACTCAGAGCTTCTGTCTGTTCTGCGTGGGGCACAGAGTGCAGTGGGGACGGGGCACAGGGTCTCTGCTCAGACACAAACAGGTACCACCGCCTCCCCCACTGCCTGCCGGGCAGCCCCTCTGCAAACCCTCTTAGGAGGCCGCCTCCATTCGCCAGGTCAAAGTCAGCTAGCCCAGGATGCTGGAGGGCCTTGTTGTGAGCATCCCGCGCGCGTCCCGGCCCAGGAGGCGGTACAGGGGGCGCCTGGCCCCGCCCCACCCTGTGGTCCCGCCCTTCTCCTTTGCCTGGTCCCTCCCGGCCGGGCCCCGCCCTCCCTCTTTGCTCCGCCCCCGGCGGTCGCCCCGCCCCACCTCTCGTCTAGGCCGGCCTCGCCGCGTCCCCTCTGCCTGCGCCCCGCCCCCCCCCCCCGCCCCCAAGCCGGCAGGAGGCCCCGTGATTTGTTCGGCCATCTGAGCGGTGACCTATAAACCCTTTCCTTCAGAGGGTGCCTGTTCTTGGATTAAATGCTTCTGAAAGGAGCCTCTGCCTCAAAAGTGTCATGTAGAATGTTTCCGCCGACGGAGAACATGACCTTTAAAACCCCAAGAAAAGGAATCCGAACTGCCAGGAGGAGAATGGGGCCAGAGGGCGCTGAGCTGGGCTCCACCTGCTCGCCGGGTTCCCGACACCCCCGACCGGGTTGAGGAATGCTGCGGACCCCAGCCCGGTGTAGGGGCCCGGGGTGCTGGAGGGCCCTTTTGGGGATGGGAGGTAGCGACTTGTACCCTGATGGTCACCCATGGGTGTGTGCCTGAGGGGCGGACATGGAGTGAGTGGAAACGTCCCCCACCACGGTCTGGACCCCTGATGGCTTTAGTGGGGAGAGAGGGTCGTCGGGGGTCGGTGGGCTGCTCGTGAAGGTAGGGTGGTCCCCTTTAGTCCTGAGGTTATCCTAGCGTGGCTGGAGACTGCCCTGGGTAGGGCCATTGCGTCCCAGCTGCTCCGGGTGTTCCTTCTGCACCTCACAGAGCCTGGGGCAACCCCTGGACCCACATTTCATCTGAGACTTCAGGTCTTTGTTGCTTGGGCAGAAAATGTGGTGGTCGCTACTGCTTTCCTCCCATGATGGGGTTCCTAGACTCTTGGCAGTGGCTACTCGGTGGGTCCACATGGGCATTTTACATGAAGAGGGCTCCATTTTCTCACTTTGCTGTCCCCTAAGGCAAATGGTCATAAATCACTTGCAAAAGGCAAGTGACTCACTCCTTCCTTACTACATTTTTTCTTAATTCTTTATTTACATTCAGTTTCAGTAACATATACTGTATTACGAGTTACCAGGTAGAGATCAGTGTTTCATCAGTTGCATGTAACACCCAGTGCTCATTAATCACGTGCTCTCCTTAATGCTCATCCCCCAATCATCCCTTCCCCCCACCCACCTCCCCTCCAGCAACCCTCAGTTTGTTTCCTAGAGTTCAGCGACTCTTTCGGTTTTGTAAGAATCCTTGGCAGACGTTGGTTTACTTTGGTTCCTGTGCGGTACACAGACGGCTGACTGGATTCTTCTCTCCAAGGGGCCTCTTGGTGGAAGCGGTCAGTGTGTCTTGCTTGTGGGATGCTACCAGCAATTATCTGGAAGGAGGATTAGAAGGTTTCTGCAGAGATGAGTCAGTCCGTGGTAGGCCTGTGGGCCTTTGTGGCCAAAAGCAGGGGACTGTCTTCTGTCATGTCATCTTTGTAGAGGCTCAGGGAGGGGGGGCCAGGTCAGCTGGGGAAAGAGTTGTCTTCTTTTGGAGGATTGAGGCCTCTTCCAAGGACCTTAAGGTGGAGATTTATTTGTGTTCTTGCACAGAGAGAGAGGATCTTGTTATTGGAGACCGGCCCAGTCCTCTCTGCCCTGGGTGCATGGAGCTGGGCTGGAAGAGGGGCCCACTTCACCACCAAGGCCCAGAGAGGCGGGGTCTAGCTGGGAGGGCCTGGCCGTGCCCTTTCTTGTGGGATGAATGGGATGTATCCTGCTTGGGAAAAGCAGCATGGCGTGTGTGTGCGTGCGCGCGCGCTTGTCTCTGTGTTTGTGCGCAAGCTTGCATATGTGTTTGAGCACCCTTGTGTGCATGCCCACGAGTACTTTGTGTGCGCGTGTGTATATATGTCCTCGAATGGGTGTGTGTCCGTGCATATGTGTGCCGTGTGTGTGCGCGCGTGCGTGTGTATGGCACAAAGCCATGTCTAATCCGGGGAACAGAGGTGTTCTGTTGTTATAAATAAGTCTGATTTTTATATTCCCACTTGAGCAGGGAGTGCAACCAGCAGACCAAAGGTAATGCATTTCAGCTGCCCGTTGGGGAAGGTAAATGTGGTTTATAAGCCCCTTTAGCTCAGAGGGGGCTGGGCAGCGGTGACAGCTGAAGCAAGGCTGCTCCAGATGGAGGGAGGGGACGGGGTGGTGATTGTGTGCCCCGGTCTCTCTAAAGGAAAAAAAATGACGTGCCGCCTGTTAGCTAATCAACAGTGAGGAGAAAGTCCTGACAACAAGTAAAGAAAACTTACTGGCAATAAAATAAGGGACTTTTTATGGCGGTTTTTATGGGAACATTTTCACTTTGGGAGTTATTAGAGTTAGTGCCGGTTGTGACAAAAGCCGCATTTGCATATCGCCCGTGATGGAGGCTGGATGGAGCCTGAATGCGGCATTAACTGCATATCAGAGACCCTTTCAGAAGCCAAGCAGGATGACATTTATTGCAAGCTCGATGCCGCGTGTCTGGCATTAGTTACTGCTTGTTGTGTCCTGTGGAATGTAGATTTTCAGTCTTGGGATCTTTCTGGGACCTGGCGCAGCAGCTTCCTATGCCGAGAGCTAGGTAGAACTTTTGGGCGGTCATGGGGGGTGCCCAGGGTGGGAAGGGCTTTGCAGGGTCACCCTTTGCCTGGGCACCTGTTGGAGGCTGATCTTGGGGAGACCGTCATTCTAGGATTCAGGCCCCATTCCAGGAGATACAGGAATTTCTCCCAAATGCTCTTTTATTTTTATTTTTTTAAAGAGTTTACTTATTTATTTGAGAGAGAGAGAGAGCATGAGAAGGGGGAGGGTCAGAGGGAGAAGCAGACTCCCTGCCGAGCCGGGAGCCCGAAGTGGGACTCGATCCGGGGACTCCAGGATCATGACCTGAACTGAGGCAGTTGCTTAACCAACTGAGCCACCCAGGCACCGTTTCCCAATGCTCTTTAAAAAAAAAATTGAGATTTAATTCACATACCATATAATTCACTCATTTAAAATGCACATTTCCATGGCTTTTAGTGTATTCACAGAATTGTGCCACCATCACCATGGTTAATTGTAGAAGATTTTCATCATCCCCCAAAGAAACCCCTGACTCCTTAGCCATCATGCCAATCCCCTTACCCCTTCCAGCGCTAGAAGACCACAAACCCACCTTCAGTCTCTGGGGTTTTGCCTACTCTGGATAATCCGAGACTGTGGAGTCATACGCATGTGTCTGGTTTCACTCACACAGCAGCATGTTTTAGGGCTCATCCATGTGGTAGCGTGTGGCAGGCCGTCACTCCTGGTGGCCGAGTAACATTCCATTGTAGGGATGGAGCACATTTTGCTGGTTTTCAGCAGTTGATTTCCCCCTTGTATAAAATCTCTTTCCTTTTTCATTTTAAAAGATACATGAAAAAACCCTGGTTGAGCCCATCAGAACCAGCTTGAGTTTTCTGTATGGAAAGTGGAGTTCTGGATGGAGGAAAAAGCAGAGGATGGGAGGAGACACTTGCGGGGTGGGTGGTGGCTGTGAGTCCTTTTGAAAAGAGAGAGCTGATTCTTTGCCATCTGGCCTGGTTAGGGGCTCACTCAGCAGGAGGTCAGTTGCCTCTGACCCAGAATTGATGTTGGGGTCCTCGGGGCGCTTTCCTGCTCTTCTTTCTGTATGTATGTTCTCTGATGAGGGACATCAGTGTGGAGAGGGCTGTGCAGCAGCCTGGACTGGGGGCATGGAATGATTGTGTGTTCCTGCCTTGGCTCCTCCTCCCCATGAAGAGGAGGGGGTGACACGGGGTACCCACCAATTTGAAGGTCTGGTCTGAGTTTGTGGAAGAGGGCAACAACTGTACGTCTCGGAGATGGTCTGTCTTCTGCTGATGGTCGGGGGTGATTCCAGGGGAGTAACAGTGGGCTTCTGCCTGGCCCATATTTAGGGTGGGTCTTAGGGCGGGGTGTAAAGACAGAACGTCCTATTTTTTCCTCTCCCAGAAAATCAGTAGGATTCCTCAGTGACTCAGCTCTGAGTCTTAATTATGCTGCTATGTAAATATTTCTGAGGTCTCTTGGTTTTCTCAGTTGGCATTATATCACCGTTAATAACTAGAGGGCACATTATAAATATGCAAACTCATAATAATGCATTAACTTGAAGAACATCTACGGATTGCCAAACTGAGCCTGAAGCATTGGGCAGCGTGTTCCCTTTGCTGCTGAGACCACCCCCATCTCCTGAATCATGGAATCCAAGAATTCCCTTGGCTCACCCTGTCCCAGGTGGCACCGTCAGGAGCAGCCCATTACCCCATTTGCGTGTTAAGCAAACTGTTCTCAAGTGGCTCTGGGCGTATTCTCCTGAATCCTGAACTCTCTTGAGCGTGTCCTGGTTTACCCCCTGCTTCTGTCGGTGCTGGGACCAGATCAGCTGAGGGATTGCCCTTGACCTTCTCTCATCCTTGGTTAAGTTGGAAAAATCATAGCCACTACCTTAGTTCCTGTCCCAGCTCTCCACTCGTGAGCATGGCCTTGGGAAGTCCTACCAGTTTCTTTGTCCAAAATTCATTAATTTGACAAGTATTTACTGTGTACCTAATGCAGGCCAGATGATACGCTGGGCAGTGCATATGGTCCTTGCTGTCTCGCTGCTGATGGTCTGCTGGGGTGGACAGACAAGCCAGCAGGCAGCGATAGGAATGCAATCGATGTGTGTATTAGAAGCATCGGGGGTCACTGGAGCACCTGTTGAGGGCATATAATCCTGTCCTGGTGGGTCAGGGAGAATTCTTGGACGAAATGCTCTGTCAGTTTAGACCTGAGGATGAGTTGGAGACACCCTGGCAAGGGGAGGTGCTGGATGGAGAGTAGAGGTGGGGGCTGGGCACAGGGAAGAGCATGCAAGGCAGAGGGAACAGAGTGTGCAGTGGCTTTGAGGAGAGAATGCAGGGTGTGAGTGTGGCCACAGGATGGAGCAAGTCTGGGAGAGGTGTGGTGAGGTGGGCTGCAGAGGTAAGCCGAGTTCAGTCTTTAGGGGCCTCTTCCATCTAGCCAAGTTGGGGGATATATAGAAAAATTGGGTTTTGTCTTGAATGAGAGAAGAGCCCCTGCAGGGGGCCCCTGTCTTGCCTTAGAGAGCTCCTGACTACATGGGAGTAAATGGACAAAGGGGACAAGAATGGCAGCTGAGACACGTGGGGGTGGGGACAGGGGGTCCTTGCTTGGCACCTGAGCATTTGCAGCAAGGGCTAAGCTAGCGGCTTCATCCCCTGCTGAGTACACTGTCCCGTTCACCTGGGCCACGCTGAACTAGGCAGGGTCGGAACAGGATGTGGGTGACGGGCCTGAACTTGGAGTTTGGGCAGGAAGGAGGTGGTGTCTGGTCTGTGGAGGCAGCAGCCAGATGCACGTGACCTCATGGAGCCGGACAGGGGTCGGGGCACTGCAGAAGCTAGGTAGCCGGATGGGGGAGGTGTCAGGCCTGGCAGCCAGAGTTCTGGGCCCTAGTTGCTGTGTTGCTGCTTACTCCGTAACCCAGCGGAGCTTCCCACCCGAAGACAAGGATAATCACCCCTGCTTCGCGGCTGTGCTGGGCCCAACTTGAGATGAGCTTGAAGGCAGACTGTGGCTGGAGGAGCTGGTTCTAGCTCTGGGCAGTTTTCTCTCTCGGCATCCTCATCCATATTACAGTGAGTTTCCTTGGGAGTTACTTGGGGGCTGAGTGCCATCAGACAGCTTGTAAAGGTTGGATGTCTGTTTATTGGCCTTAAAAACCAGTTTCACCCCACAGTTTCGGCTTCATCTGCATTTCTCTGTGTTGGATATGGACCATAGTTAGACCTATTTTAACCTTTCTATTTTGAAATCATTATAAAATTATAGGAAGTTGTTGAGATGACACAGAGAGGCCTCGCGTACCTTTCGCCCAGCCCCTGCCGGGGGCTGCATCTCGGTCTGCTGTAATGCCAGGCCACAACCTGGACCCTGGAGTTGATACAAGGCGCATATCTGTCTGCTCTCTGCATGTCCCACGTATAGACTCATGGGACCTCCCCCATTGTCAAGATCTAGAACGGGATCCCCACCCCTCTCCATCCCACCCTCCCGCTCACTGTCTCAAACCCCAGATGACCACTGGTTTGTGCTCTATCTCTGCAAGATTATTTTATATTATGAATTTATTCATTTGTATTATAATAATCTTCCAGAAATTTAGGATCATGTAAGGAAAATTCTTCCCGCTCTTCGAGGCCCAGACGGCTACCACCATTTTTTCAGTGTCTGTCCTCTGTGCCGTTTTTGGCACATATGCAAATATTTAATGTATTTATAATCCTAACGCCCCTGGGCTTCCATACCCTGCTTTTCCACCAGAGAGACCACACACGTCCTCCATGTGTGTTGGTCGAAGTGAGGTGTGAGCAGCATACAGGGAGGGGACTGGGCGGGCCGGTGGGGACCAAGTGTGGTGGGTGGGGAGGCCACGGGCCCCTCTTGCAGCCCTGCCTCTGTCCCTGCGAGGGCTGGAAGCCCCTTGGCTTTCTGGAATGGGTCCATCACCCCGTGGCTGGCTCGCTGGTTTGGGACTGTCACCAAGCATGAAGCAGAGATGGAGAAACCCTTGAAAGTAATGAATAGAGCGAGAGTCAGGAACTTCCTGAAGAAGAACAGGACATCACGGGGCCCCGGTCTCTCCCCATCCTCCTCACTTTGTGAGGAATTACACCTGGGTGTCGGGGAGTGGGAGTATTTCTAGCAACGCCCGTCTGGGCTGGGCTGTTGAAATTTCGCCTCCGCGGCCCCATGCTTATGAAAAGGTAATCACGTAGCGGCATGTGCAGTCGTATCCGCGTCTTTCTGTGGCAACTTTAATTAGGGTTACAAGTAAATAGAAAATAGAACATCTGAAATTGTAATATCCCAAAGAATTTGTAAGCCCCGCGGCAGTCGCGGGCGGGTGGGCTTCCTCTCCTTCGCCCTCACGATGAATCTTACCGTTTGTCTTTTAAGCTGCGCATTGGCGAAAGCACCTGCCGGCTGGATTTGCAGCTGATGGAGAGATCCACAGGCAGGCCTTTTATTAAAAGGGGTTTAATAACTTTTACATCTTTGTTGCATTAGAGCTGATTTGGTGCAGACTAATGGTGTCTGTGGCCAGCATAAAAACACCCAGGACTGTTCTCCATCATTAGCTGGTAAGTGACGGGCATGGATTCCCTGCTCTCTGAAGAAGAAAGAAAAGAAAGGAGAGGACGGGGCTCTGTTGGAGAAGTAGGCGGGGTTAGTCTGTGCTGGCCCCGGGGTCTTGCAGGGACACATGCGCTGCCACCCCGGGGTGACTCCGCATCCTCTGTCATTAGTGTGGGTTCGCCACCTGCTGCCCTCTGGCTGCTCTTTCCAGGGGACCCCTTTGTATGTCCCAGACAGGCTGAGAACGGCAGGGGGCGCGTCGTCCCGGTGGGGTGAGCATAAGGGCAGGGCTCCGCAGGGACGGGAATGCTGCTTTGTGCCTGGCCTTGTTGGGAGGGAGAAAAGCACGAGAGGCACACTGAGGGCTCCGGGAGGAACACAGGGCTGGATGCTTCCTGTGGTTCTCCGTACCCCCAACAGGGAGCATCCTGATGGAGAAGGGTTGATAATCAGGGTCCTGTGCAGAGAAGCGGGTCCCTGCTCTGTTGGTCTGTAGGGGAGGGACTTTGGTTTCTAGAATGTCTAAAGACTGTAAGCTTAGCTTCTGTAGGTTGCAGGAAAGAATAATAAGCAACTTAAAAGAAAATCCCATGTGTACTCTTAGTGACACACCTGGTCATTTGTCTTTAATAAGGATAAAAAAGCCTCGTTTAAGACATTTACTCATGTGCTTGAGTAAATTAATATTGATTTGACATTCGACAAAGGTTTGAATTTTTACTTTTCCTGCATTTAGAGCACCAGTCCCTGGTTAGTAAGCACTTTCTTGCACCAGCACCTGCAATGGGCCATTATTCATTCCATCCAATTCCGCTGAGGGCCTGCCGTGTGCCAGACCGCTCTTTCTGGAATTCGGGTGGCTAACCACGTGGGCGCTGCCTTCATTGAGCTTATATTCTAAGGAAAATGTTGTCCAGGGGAGAGGGAAGTCCTACCTAGCCATCTTAGGGGCTGATGACGGGCCAGGGAAATCTTGATTAAAGGCTCTGCCTTTGTCCATCCAGATTTAGATAACAAAGTACCATTGACTGAGTGGCTTATAAACAACAGAAATTTATTTCTCACTGTCCTAAAGGCTGAGAAGTCACTCTCTGGGGTCCCTTTAAAAGGGCACTAATCCTATTCAGGAAGGCACTGCCCTCATGATCTGATCACTCCCAAATGCCTCACCTCCTAATAATAATCACAATGGGGTTAGGATTGCAACCTGGGAATTTTAGGGGGACACAAATGTTGAGTCTCTAACAGGAGCTGAAATTAGAGGGACATGGGGGGCAGGGTGGACTTCATTCGCTGTATCCACACACAGCCAGGACCCAATTTGTTCTTGACCTTGGCCATGTTTCTTAACCTGTTTGGTCTCCTCCCTTGCTGGACCACGGCTAGCTTATAGGGCTGTTGTGGCCTCACTCAGCCACCTCTGGACCATGGGTGTTGGCCGTTCCTGTGGCCATTGGAGTGGATAAGGCTCCCCTTCCTCTTACCTCTCCCGTGGCTGGTGGGGAGCCTAAGCTGGGGAGCCTGCTTGCTACATCTGGGACATCTCGCTGGGGAAGGGCCATTCACATCTCGAAATCTCAGAGCCAAAATGAACTCCCCCGGTCTTGCTTGGATGTCCCTTGGTGAGATATGGTCCCCAAATCCAGCTTGAAGCTGTGGTCGATTTTTGTGGGCTTCTCATTATTTAAAATTTGGCCTAGAATGGCATTCTGGTCTGAAGAAAGATGGAGGCTGGAGCTGATTGGGGCCCCGGGAACAGCCCACAGAGCAGCTCAGACCCCACAGCTTGGTCTGGGTTGTTCTGGCAGGGAGCTCATTTGTAATGTATATTGTCCTTGATGCCAGGAGCTGCAAGCCTCTCACGTGGGAAACCAGGAGAGGGGGGAGCATGGTAGCAGGAGGGGAACACAGGAGCCGAGAATCCAACTTTTAATAGTAACAAAACAATACAGTTGTGTATTCCCCTAATATCCCTTCAGTTTCTTGGGGTCTGGAGTTGCATCTATTTTTAAAAACACTTGGACCAATAATTCTGCTTTACGCGGACCTGGCTTGCAGATTTAATGTCGGATAAACCCTGACTGGGGTGGTATGCAGCATGGCGGCCAGCAGTTGTAGGCAGGAAGTTTTTCTTAAACAAGTTGAGGGAGTGATGGAGATGGTTGCCGTGTAGGGTCTCGTCCCAGAGTGAAAGCCTTCTGCGAGCAGGGGAGTTGGTGGCCGGCCGGGGAGACGGAAGGGGGAAGCTTGTCTGCTGTCCTCTGCTCTGCCCTCAGCTCCATACCAGCAGGCGTCGTGTGGGGCTCTGTGGGACAGGAGGCCCCCAAGACGGAGGCTGTGTGGAAGCCTCCTTTCAGAGGCTGGATGTCTTGGAGAACCCTCTAGGCGTCAGGACTGTGGTTTCTTGACACTTGGGAATTGACCACAGACGGTGGACATTTGGCTGAGAAGTGCTGTGTTTCGCAGGTTTGCTTGAAGCGAGACTGGGGCTGACCTCTGCGCCGCATCAAATCAGGCTATCTTTCTTTGTCACTCTCTCCTGAGTTTAGAGCCCCACCTGTTCGCTGTCCGTAATGTGAGTGTTTTTGGAAAAGTTTCTCTCACTGAGATTCATAGCCATCTGCCTGAGCACTGGCAGCTGAAACGAGGTGTCCCTGGGACCCCCGCCGACTGGGCTCCCAGCCATGGGCTGTCTTCAGGATCGTCGTAATCTTCTAAGATCTCAGTCTCGTTCATCAATCAGTATCGAGCACCTTACCTTTTGTTCCAATAGTGTCATAAGAGTAGCGAGGCTCTTACTCATTCATTGATAATAGGGTATCTACTCTCTTCTGTTCCCAGCCTTTGTCCTTGAACTTTCTATTAGAAGTCGGTCCAAAATCTGGAGTTCTCTGCGGTCCCCACCCTGGGGCTGTATGAAAGTCCAGAAGAACCCCCTGTGGTGGCTGCCATGGCTTGCCCAGGTCCGCTAACACCAGCAGAAGAAAGCGGACACCTCTGGGGGTTGGGCGACCCCACACTTGGCCAAGCAGGGCCACTGTGAGCTTTGGTTAGGTGTCTGGTCTTCACAGACATCCCCCGTTCTTCTGAAGTCCTATAACCTCAGAGTTGCTGTGCCTGCTCAAGCTCAGATCCCTACACCCCGAGGCCCTCCTCCTGTGTTCTCTTCAGACCATGGAAGAGCCAGTACTGCTGGGATCAGGCCTGCTCTGGAGCAACCTCTAGCTCTTTCCCATCTCAGCAGTCAGCTGAGAGACTTTGGATATACAGAGATTTCTGTCCACGGATTCCTCGGGGGCAGCCAATCACTTCCTGCCCTGAAACATAAGAGAATTATTTGCTTTCCTGTGGGGGTAAATAATAACTAAAAAAAAAAAACCCTCATCCATTCATTCAACAAATATCAAATATATGTTTGAGTAACTAAAAGGCTTACCATCTTCCTGGGTGATGGGGAAAATAGCTTTCATTTCTGAAGAGTCATGATACAAGTTAGCATTTCAACAGATGATCCCACTGATACTAGATTTTCAGTAAATCCCCCTGCTGCACACAGCTCTTCCTGTGAAGGAGGCACCATCACTGTTTTCTAGGGGACCCGAAGGAACCGAGGTGAGGGGTCTCGCCACCGATGGAGCCTGAAGCCGTCCTGGGTCTTCCAAAGCCAACTCCAGCACTCACCCCACCTGCCACCCACTGTGTGACCTCTGGTGAAGTACAGAACATTGTCCCTGCCCTTGGGGAGGCGCTTGGGGGTCTCCTCCCAAGGAGCGAGAGTAAACCCTGAAAAGTTTAGCACAAAAATTAAGGAGCAAGAGAGTGGTTTGGTTTGCATTATTACACTAATCCCCGTCTGGTTTGCTTTTCTGTTTGTCGTTGCTGTTCTTTGTTTTTTCACCAGGCTAAGTTTGCCCGTGAGTGCCCGCCGGTGCTTGGGTGTCACTGGTTGCAGGCCTGCATGGATGAATGCTGTAGGAATCCGAGGAGGCGGACCTGGAAGGGTGGGTCTTTTTTGGTTAGGCTGAATGGAATGACAAACACTGGTTTAGGCTGGTGCTCTGGTGGGTAAAAAGGGATGGAGTCCTGATTGGAGCATAAAGCCAGCTTCATGGAGATGTAATACATATATGGTACACGTCACCCATCTAGGGGTACAACTCAGTGGTTTTTAGTGCATTCACAGAGTCGTGCAAGCATCCCTACAGTTGCCTTTAGACCACTTTCAGCCTCCAGGAAGGAACCTACACACCTTACCTGTTATCCCAAAGCCGCTGACAATTCCGAACATCTCACCTAAGTGGAATCCTACAATATGTGGCCTTTTGGGCCTAGCTTCTTGCACTCAGCACAGTGTTTCCAGGGTTGGTCCACGCTGTAGCCCGTGTAGGGCTTCCTTAACTCTGTGGCCGAGTGATATTCCCTGGTGTGGACACAATTGGAGCATCTGGAATGCAGCTCACGTTAGGGACCAGGACACCTAAACTGAAGCTGCTTGAGCAGGAGTTTGACCTAATCAAATGGGAGTTTTGAGAAGCTCAGTCTGACAACAGGATCAGATGAAACGGGGGTCTGGAGGCAGAGATAAGCACGGAGGCTCTCTCGGGTTTCTTTGTAGGAGCCGAGGACGGTCAGAACCAGGGAACAGAAAGAGACGCATGAACAGGCAAGGTCCTGGGGATCTTGTGGATGTGTGTAAGGGCCCCGGGAGGGAGAGCTGCATTTCTGGCCTGGAATGCTGGATCCTGGGGCATGAACTGTGTGGTGATTGATGAGAAAGGGAGAGGTGAGTCTCCACTTGCACTCGGAGTGATGGCAGGGTGCAGGCTTCTTTTGGCTGGAGGGCTCTGGAGGAAGGACCTGAGAGACAAAGCCTACTCTTTTAAGGAAATTGCCTTCGAGAGCGCGGATCCACCTGGAAGTCAGGCCCTCAGCACAGGGAGCATATCTGTGAGTCAGGAGTCAAGCTCTCCCTGCAGGATGGGTGAGCTGTCCACAGGCAGAAAGGAGAGAAGGGAATATTCTGGATCCAACCAGGCAAGTCACAGAAGCAAGGGCACTGGGTGGGAGAGAAGCAGTGTGGGTCCGGCCCTAGGTTGGCATCAGCAACCTGCAGAGAACATAGGGAACAAGCCAGCCGGGCAAGTGTCAGCACAACATACAAATACTGCGTACTGTGTGTGCCATGCACAGCACGCTTTATGACAGTCTACAGGGCAGATTTTGTTCTTATTATGACTTTATTAAGACTTAGAGAAATGAAGAGCTTGCCCTAAATCACATATCTAAAAAGTTTTCATTCGGGTATAAACACTTCTAGAAATGACTTTCAATTCAACAAACACTGATTGAGGGCTGGGCCTTTGGGATACAAGGTCAAGTAGGACACGCCACTGATCATAGGAGTGTCCCGATGCGCGCAGCGGGGACACACTCACACATAACCTGCCTGTGGGTCTCTACTGTGCCACCTTTCTGGGGATGCTTGCACAGGCACGAGTTGGCCTGGGACACTCGTTCCCTCCTCCACCTGCTGGGGTGGGCGTCTGAAGGCACAGGGTGAGGTTCAGGATCCAGCAGTCTGGTGCGGCTGGAGGAGGGTGTGTGGCAGGCAGTGTAGGGACAAGCAGGAGATGAGCAAGGATGCTGATGGGTGGAGGAAGGGGCAGGGCAGCCTCTGTCTCCTCTGAGGAGGTTTCTGGAAACCTCCCTGCGTCCCCCACCATGCCCCAGGCCCAGGAGGGCTGTGCTTCCCAGGTAACATCTTCCCACCTGCTCTGTGCTCCCGGGCCACCACCCCAGCTCCCAGCCTGCTCTGCCAGGGTAAGGCAATTCCATTCTGCATGGAGGTGCTAAATGGGTTTCCAGCAGCTCCAGAGAAAGAGATCCATTTAAACTGCAGGTCCCGGGGAGGAGGCTTAGGAAAAGGAGCCATCATAGAGTTCCCGCATTTTGCAGCCTTCTGGAACGGGAGCAGGTTTTAGAATTTCAAGCCACAATTTGTATTCAAATGAAGGTCATTTGAAAGGTGTAACCTAGTAAACAGCCATTATTTCATTTTGATGGTGGCACTAAAATTATAGTGTTGGTTGAATTATTTTAGTGTAGGACCATTACCATCTCCCTAAAACACTTAGAGGGGTTCTTAGAACACTGCTCCAATCCTAAAATTAGAAGAAAATTAAAAATCACAAAGCGGTGATGGCGATGGTGGTATAATTTGGGGGAGAGGACCCCTGAGTGTGGGGCACTTTTCTGTCTTGAACACACCCGCTCTGCTCTCCTTGCCCACCACAGCTGTGGGACAGGTCTGCTAAGTGCATATGAAGAAGGGGGTGTCATAGTGCTTTTAATTGTGGGACATAAAGGAACACCCCCCACCTGTCCTTCTGTCATTCAAGTCCTTAAAATCCCACCACTGGGACTTTACTCCAGAGGTGCACTCCTGGTGGGAAGCCCTTCTGCTGTCCCTTTGCCAGGAGTATTTGCTGGAGAAGGGGAGGCCCTTGGCTTACCTGCACTGGTGCTTTGGGCCTGCAAGTTCAGGGTGGGGTTCAGGGAAGAAGCTCTCTTCCCCGCCCGTCAGTTGCCTTTCAGCCTGCCACTGGGGAGGCTGAAGGCACGGGGCCTGTTTAGGAACCTGCTGAATGGCTGTGGCTCCAGGAGTCAGGAGTATGTAGAAAGGCAGACCCTGGAGTGTGTTTGGATCTTCCGACTTCATTCTGGATTCTGCAAGTCCAGAAGCCGAGGCCCCAGAGGGATGTGACTCCCCTAAGATCATACAGCAAGTCAGTAACGGAGGGATGTGACTCCCCTAAGATCATACAGCAAGTCAGTAATGGAAGCAGCTTCCTTCACTGTCACCAGCTGTGCATTCCAGATTTCCATTCCCCTCTCCGAAAGCCTCCGAGTCAGTTGTTTGCAGAAGCCAGAATCCTTTGGGTTTCGGACAAGTAATCCAGCGTATATGCTGGCACAGGCTCGGCAGCTTTGGGACAACAGCCTGTAAGCAAACACATTGATATTTCTGTGGCAAAACACATGCATATTCACGCTAAGTGGGGTAAACAAGGACTAGAAACTGTGTCAGTTCACATTAAGGCTTGCCGCTGCATGGTGCCAAATTTAAGAAAACAAAACTTTGGATTCCCCGAGTCTTTTGGATTTGAGGATTTCTAAGAAAGGACGTGGCTGCATCTGGTAGCAACACATGCTCCTTGAGGGGAAGTGGAAAGGTTCACACAAGCACCCTCTGGAAAGAGATGGCTGTGGCTCCCAATTTTACTGATTTCCAGACTTTACGGAATTGTATTTTATGAAGCTAGAATCGATATGTAACATTATATTAGCTTCAGGTGTACGGCGGGATGATTCGATACCAGCACGTAGTGCAAAACGATCCCCACCAGAATTCTGGTTGGCGTCTGTCACCATCCGAAGCTGCAAAGTTGTTTTCTGGTGACGAGGACTTTTAAGATCTCTGAGCAATGTTCTAGAATGCCCTGTAGTAGTATCATTCACTAGAGTCGCCGTGCTGTACGTGACATTTATTTCATGGCTGGAGGTTTGAGCCCCGCCACCCAGAGAGGGTCCCGGAGAGGTGGCTCTGCCTTTGTCTGCCCTTGTGGAGGGCAGGAGGAGAGGCAGACTGGGTGTCTGGATCAGAACCCCCACACGGGTGGGCGGCACAGCCCTCGGCATGAGTATTTCTTGCCTCAGTTCGTACTCGAGAGCCCCTTCTTTGCTCCCTCAGTGCCCCAAGCTCCCGTGACCCGGTGTCCTTCCTCAGAGTGGCAGCCAGCTTCATTCCATCACCAGCTTCCTGTCCCTAGGAAGGTGGCAGAGAGGCTCCAGGCTCTTGGTCCTGGAAGGGACCTCTGGCCACTCACCTTTACCCACAGAGGTCCCCCTTCAGCTCTCTGGGCAGTGGCTCTGGTGAGGGTGCTGGCCCTGGGAGAGCCTGGGGCGGGGAGGAGCAAGGGTGTCCTGTGCCTCAGTGGCGCTCTGTCTCTGCCTCCTGCACAGATTTGCCTGCCTGACTCCGGGGCTCGGTGGGAAGCAGGCCATTGGAGATGACTGATCCTGTTTTCAGGCTTCTTGTCACCCTCCTGTGAGATGGGGGCATGGGGTAGAGGTAGGAATTTTGGACTACGTGACTCAGTCCTTTCTGGATGGGGGAGCCTCTGAGCTGCTCTGTTTATACTTTCCTAGATGGTTCTTAGGGTTTGGGAACAGTCCCTAGGGCTTACAGAATGTGCTGGGTGTGGGTCCTATTTGCTGTCTTTGTTCCATGTTACTGTCCCCTGTGGCAGGTGATGTGAGTGGGAATGCCAGCAAGAAACCCAGAGGGTGTGGATGGAAGGCTGAATTTCTGCAAGCTCTCCCTATTGATGCCGTGTCTCTCAAAAAAGAGTTGTCCTCAGAAAGGACTAGGTTTTAGGGCCTGTGTCACCTCCCAGCCTTGTCCCCACTTTCCCTCTACCCCTTTCCAGCTATACTGCTGCCTTTCAGTTCCAAGGCCTCAGGCACCTGCTCTCTCTGTTCTCCCCATTTCCTCTGCTAACTCTTGCTGAGTCTCAGCTTAAGTCTTAACCCTCCAAACCTGCCAGGCACCTCTGTCACTATCTGTCATCACACTATATGCTTTTCCTTCATAATATTTATCACAACTTGTCTTTATGTATTTGCTTTAGCGTTTTGTTTTATTTCACATTTATCTTCTCTGCAAACTCCATGGAGGCAGGTTCCATAACTTATTTGTTCACTCCTATAGCCCAGTGCCTGGCATATGGTGGGCATTCAGTACATAGATCTATTGGATGGATGGGTGAATGGGTAGATGGGTGGATGAGTGGGTGGGTGAATGGCTGCCTGGCTGGCTGGCTGGCTGGCTGGGTGAATGGATGGATGGATGGGTGGGTGAATGGATGGATGGATGGGTGGATGGATGGATGGATGGATGGATGAGTAGATGGATGGGTGGATGGATGGATGGATGAATAGATGGATGGATGAGTAGATGGATGGGTGGATGGATGGGTGGATGGG
>ML106155.1:21666-48266 GCA_003697995.1 Taxidea taxus jeffersonii
GGATGAGTAGATGGATGGGTGGATGGATGGGTGGATGGATGGATGGATGGATGAGTAGATGGATGGATGGATGGATGGATGGATGGATGGATGAGTAGATGGATGGGTGGATGGATGGATATTGGATGGGTGGATGGACTGTGGATTGATGGATGGATGGGTGGGTAGATGGATGATTGGGTGGATGGATAGGTAGAGGGGTGAACAGTTGGGTAGAGGGATGGATAGATGGTTGGATGGATACATGCATGGATAGAATATGAACTCCTTTTGGGGAATTTCATGAAAATTAAGCCAAGAATCTTAAAATGTCCCTAGGCCCATCCTATATTAGCCAACTGTATTCTGACTCTTCTCACAAGTACAGAAAAAAGCCAAGCCAGCTTGAGAAAAAAGGGAACTTATTGTAAGGGTATAGGAATGTCTCACAGGGAGCAGCAGGCTCAGGTAGAAACTGGAACAGGGAGTGGGAAAGCCCTCCAGACTCTCTCTCCAACTTGTGTGGAGTTGGACACACACTGTACTTGGCACTGTTTCTCTTGGCAGACTGGCTTGCTTCTGTCCTCAGTCTGTGAGGTGGGACACTAGTACCCTTAGTCCCGAGTTCACACATTATCAGGTCAGTCACATGAAGAGGTGACTAGCAGGCCCTTGAATCCAGTCCCAGATTCCTGGGGAAGACAATCAGGAGTCATCCACTGCTGGGGGACGGGAGTCACGCATTTAACCCGCCAGGGCTCACCCCTGTGGTGTGTGTATGGGGGGGCACTTCCCGGAGAAGGGGGTCATTGGATCTGCCACACCAGTTACCTAAGCCTACTCTGTGGATCTTGTTTCCAGTTTTGGCTAATGTTCTTATAGCCCATTTGATGCCCATCTGGTCCTATGCCTGTTCGGTCCCAGGCCTTGAAGCCTGGACAGACTCCCCGCTCAGCTCCCCACTCAGCTCCCCGCTCAGCTACAAGCCTGCGAAACCTGCCCATTTGGGGCTCACCTGCAGAGTGGAGATCACCTCCGGCAGGCCTGCCTGGTTTTGGGAAGAGGGTGGCGGCCAGAGCTGTAGTGCCCCCCGACCCCCGTAAAAGTTTCACAGGTTTTCCCAGGTGAGACACTTCTGGGTTACATCAGACAGCAGCCACCATGAAACAGGAAGGAGCCCGAGTCTGGGTTCCTCATATGAGCCGGGCTCTTCTCCCCTGTCTACTTCTGCAAGAAGCCATGTGCTGCCATCTCAGACTAGAGATTTTTCTCATGACAAGAAGGA
Organism: Taxidea taxus jeffersonii; assembly: GCA_003697995.1. Lineage (NCBI taxonomy): Eukaryota > Metazoa > Chordata > Mammalia > Carnivora > Mustelidae > Taxidea > Taxidea taxus. The sequence goes on from ML106155.1 coordinate 22,931, forward strand.
AACCTCTTCATGCACTTTTGCGACGCAGAGTCTAATTTCGGTTTCAATAAGGGAAGGGACCATTATATCACCCTACTTCAGTGCTTCTTGTCATTACGTTATATTTTTTAAAAATACTTTCATCGGGGGTCCTCTATACACTTACAATCTCTCTGCATTTATTTTCTTTTAAGAACACATATAATAAAACTCAAAGTTAATAGCATGAAAATAATTTCTACAATAACAGTTGTAGCAAATCTTAGAATTGCTAGGGTGAAGGCGGCCAGACAGAGCGAGGCAATTACGTCTATTATTAGTCGTGCACGCGGAGGATTGATGTACAGTGGGCTGCGTGTAAGCAGAAGCCTTCAGACGTGAACTCCATTTTAATAGTGAAATTCTCATAGATTATAACTCCCTTCATTAACATTTTCACACATCGCTGACTAACAAATGAGGAGAGAGGCCTTCTGCACGCTCCGATTCATCATGCTCCGAATGCTCTCTTCCCCTTTGTGTATGGGCAAGAGTTTCATCTTCTAACCTCTGACTATGGGAGGCTTAACTCTTCCTGGGCTGACCCATTTCCTTCAGGGGTGGGAGAACATTCTGGAAACAACAGGCTTCGCTTTTTCAGACTTTTAGGAGGTCAGTCCTGGGTCCAGCCCTGCTGGGACTTTCTCTGCATCCCCTTGGCAGCACGTGCAGGTGGCTCAAGGGAACTGGGCTTCGCTGCCGCAGATCACCTCTCGGTAGATAAGCTTTGCTCGAGTTGCCAGGTGGGGCCTGGGCTTTCAGCATCATGGGATGGTCGAAGGCGAGTCTAGATCTCCTCTTAGCAAGAGGAGTAGAGTGGCCTTCTGTCCCCAGCAGAGGCAGAGGACGCAGCCTAAGGCGTGACAGAGGGAGTCCAAGGAGGGCTCACTTGGCGGAGCAGATTCCAGAGAGAGAGAAGTGGACCCTTTGGTCAGGGTCAGGGAGCACAGTCTTGTCCTGGGAGAGGTTGAGTGTTTAGGAAGGATGTAGATGCTACTGTGCCTGCTCTGGGGGGTGTTTATGATCTAAGGAGACAGACTATGGAAGGGACAGTGTCACCAGTAATCCTCCGTGGAAGTCTATAAACGGAGAGTGAATGTGGGGGCGTGCTGAGAAGGGCTGTCCGTGGTCACCCCATGAATGGGGAGGCTTCCTGGGAGAGTCCACAGGTACAGGGGCCCCAGGAAGGTAGTTCCCGGTGAGTTATTGGTACCTGGCCCCAGGGGGGTTGGAAGAATGCCAGGGATGAGCATTAATGCAGAGAGAAGAGCTCCCGGCTGTCAGAGCAGTGGGGGCCCAGTTTGCAGCCCAGCCTCCCACGGAAGCACCTCCTGCTGCTTTCTTTTGGGACACAAGCCCTTTGGTGTCTGCAGTACCAATCTTCGTAAACTGGCTCTGGGCAGATTTTGCAGTTTGATTGAGCCCGTAATGGCACCTGCGACCCCGGGGGTCAGTTTGCTCCAGTGCGCTTTTGTCTGTCTCTTGGGGTGGGGATTTTGATAAACTTTCCAGAGATGATCTGACCCAGACGTTCTTGGCCCTGACTGCACGTTATCATCACCTGGGGGAATTTTAGAAAACTGCTGCTCCCAGGGCCCATGCTCAGAGCCTTTATTTTAAATGATCTGAGGAGGGGCTCCCCAGATGGTTCTAACGTGCAACCCAGATTTCGGACCCAGAGACCATTCAGGCAGGTGACCTGGCTTTCGGGTGATTTAGCTGGAAGAACGCAGGTCCTATCAGAACAAACAATTAAGCTACAGACGCGAGGCCATCTGTCTATAAAGCCCGTCACTCTTCCTTTCTCTCCTTTGGTAACCTACAGATAGATATTCATTGCTGGCAGCACAATGCAGGGTACATGGGACCAAAGCCTCTAGGTCATCATGGAAAAGGGCCACCTTGCCCTTGGTACCAGGTATCCAGGTGCCCCTCTTCCCTGTCACTCCTTTCTCTTTCCTCAAATGCTCAGCCTGTGCCACGTGGCACCCACCCCAGCCTCGTGGTCCCTGGGTGAGCAGCGTCTGCAACAGGAGCTGGCTTCTGGGATCTTTGATCTCCCCCTGTAACTTGGTGGGGCTCAGATGGCTCGGTTTGACTCCAGCACTGCACCATCAGCAGGGGCTGCTCGGCCTCCCATTCCTCCTCCCTGGGAACATTATCCCTTAACTAAAATCAATAGGCCCAGGACATGCTTGGAATATGGAAGCTAATCGCTCCCAAGCTCCGGTTCCTGTGACGGTTCTCCTAGCGGGTGTCCGGGGCTGTGCAGTCTGGAGGAGGTGGGCATGAGTCCTAGCCAGGGGCTCGGAGACCCGCTGGGAGAAGGGCCGGGGTGCTCTGCATGCTGGTGCTGGCCTTCTTTCCTTGGACGGGGCTCCATCCCGCATTCTGGCACCCCATCAAGTGTTAAGGAGCACAGGAGCCAAACCTAATGAAAACCAAGCCTCATTTTGCATAATCAGGCGCTGCTGAAATGATCCTTTCTGTGCTGCATGTTGCAAATTAACAATCTGACTTATATACAATAAAAACCCGAGTATTGTACCAAGCAATACTTCTTAGGTGGTGGATACACAGATGGAAATTCATTTAATGAACTACAAGTCCCCAAATGGATCCTAAACTTCTTGTAATTACCCTGGAAAAAACCCTAGTAGAAACCGAAAAAAGCTTTTTGTATTCCTCCATTCCTGCTTCGTGGCAGCGTACGTTCTCCATCTTTAAGGTGGCCTCGTAGGAAAGGAGTATCTTTATGCAAAGAGTTCCCTGGGGCTTGGCCAATGGTAGGGTTGGGCCACAGGCAAGTGGGCCGACTCCATCCCCCCCCCCACTCCGGATTCAGAGGATAGCCTGGTTTTCAAAGACTTTGGTGCCGAGCAAAATGCGACTTAAATGGTCTTATGAAGGGTTTAACCCACAACCCTGGTGTCAGTCCATCAGTAATCTGGCTGGCGGCCTGAGGGAGCAGGAGTCCTGGTCTCTGAAGCACTTAGCCAAGAGGCTCTGCTCATCCTAGGCAGGGACTCAAACATTGTCCTCCTGGTAGTTTTCCTTGAAAGATGTTATCTCAGTGTGCGAGGCCTTGAGGAGTGTTCTCCTGGGCGGGGAGCTGCTTTTCCCTGCCAAGGTGAGAGGGGCAGGCAGAGGGAGGGAGCCCAGGACCGTCCCTCCGTGAGCCAAGGACCATCCCTCCGGTGAGCCATCTCCCACCTCCCGCAGTCAGGGGCCCGGCACAGGGGGATCCGCCCAGACCCCCGGGGCCACTTCCATGGCAGGGGCTAGGAGTGGACATGGCTTCGGCCAGGAGTGCCACACTCGATGAGTATCAGAACCTGTTCCATATTTATTGTGGGCAACAATTTGACTAACGGAGAATTTAGATTAATAACATTCAGGCCGGGGAAGTAATTTCCTTTGAGAAAGCGATTTACATGCACTCTGCCAGAAAGAACCGTCACCGCTCTCTCGTCGCGTCAGCTCAAATAATGAAGTTGAAAATAACACGGGAGGTTAATAGGTCCAGCTTATCTCCTTAGAACTGAAAAGCAAGATTTACAGTGTGGAGGCTGTTTTGCATATTTCCACTGGGAATTGAAAGGTTTTCTCCCCAAACAAGATTTATGAGAACCCGTGGTTCAAGGTATCTGCACTGTTATTGCTCCTAAGTGAGGCAGTAAACCTCTTCATTTCGGTGGGTGCCCTCCGGCTTTAAAACGAGCATAGTGCTTGCCCGGGCCCGGGGGGCCGCTCTGGGGTCTCTGTGGGGTTTCCTCTGAGAGCAGAACCATCTGCTTCTGACTCTGGATGGCCATGTCATTTATTTGCGAAGAGGTTCAGACATTTAAAAATGTATTTTGTTATCGCTTGGTGGCTGGCCCTGGGCTTGAGGGACACAGGGGAACAGAGCTGCATGGGGCAAAGGAGAGTGGAGTCAGAGTAGCAGAGGGGGTCCTGGACTCCAGGCAGGAAGTGAACGGAGGAGGGCCGGCCAGCTCTCTGGGGGTTCCCCCCAACCGGCTTTCTTGGGAGTTTTATCCCCCTACTTTGGTAACATCTCGTTGGCCACCTCTCTCTGCAGGGAGTGCTGGGAGGGGTCATCTTTTACTCCTCACTTTCCTGCCCCTGGTAAAATGAGGCCATGCTATTTAGGAGGAAGGGGAGAATGGATATTGGTCAGCCACCAACAGTGTTAAGCACAAATGCTTAGGGCATTTATTCTTACTCTTTCCTGTTTGCTGTTAAATGCATCCTAATGATAATATTCCCCTTAAATACTGCATATGCTGTATCTCACACTTGTTTTGCTTTTCTCCCAATGCTGTGGTAGGAAAAATTTCAAGCAAAAAGAAAAGTTCGAACAATCATCGCTAACATCCTCATCTCTGCCACTTGGACATTTTGCTGTATTTGATTGATCACGTATCAGATTCTTGTGTGTCCTCATTAGTCCATCTTCGCTTTTGATGACTTTCACTGTAAATTGCTGATAACAGTGTGTCACCTCTGAATATTGCAGAATGCTTATTGTGAACTATTTACTTACTTTCTAAGGGAAAATTTACACATAGGGAAACGCACAATTTTAAGAGTACCATGTGCTAAGTTTTGACAAACGCATAACCCACGTCATTCAAATTCCTATCAAGATACAGACATTTTAGTCACCCCAGGATGTTCCTTTTGCCTCCTCTTAGTCAACGCCCTCTCCCCCCCACCGGCCACCACTGTTGCGATTTTTCTCACCACAGATTATTTCTGCCAGTTCTAGAACTTCCCATAAATGAATTCGTATAATATGCACTCTTTTGGGTAAGGCTTCCTTCCCGCCTTATGTTTTGAGATTCATCTGTTGTTGCAAGTATTGGTGGTTTTTTCCCTTCCTATTGATGAGTAGTATTCTATTGTATGAGTGTACCAGCGTTTGTTTATCCATTTGTTAATGGACATCTGGTGTGTTTCCAGTTTTTGGCTGTCATGAATAAAATTCCTGTGAATATTTTGTACAAGTCTTTTTTGGGGATGTGTGTTTTTATATCTCTGGAATAAATGCCTAGGAGAGAATTGCTGGGTGCTATTTTTGTCTCTTAAGAGAAACAGACAGATTTTTTTCCTAAAGTGATCACACCATTTCACATTTCTGCCAACAATGTATGATGATTCCGGTTGCTTCACATACTCACCAACATTTAATGTTGTCGTCTTTTTAATTATAGCCACTCTTGTGGGTGTGTAGTGGATTTTCCTGTGGTTTTAATTTCCATTTCCCTGATGACTAATGGTATTTTTTCATGTGCTTATTGATCATTCATGTATCTTTTTTGATGAAGTCTGTTTTAGTCTTTTTCCCATTAAAAAAATTTGGATTTCCTTTTTTTTATTGGCTTGTAGACGTCCTTGGCACATTCTGGATACAAGCCCTTCCCAGCTATATGTTTTGAACATATTTTCTCCTAGGGCATGGCCTGCTGATTCATTTTTATAATGGTATCTTCTTGGGAGCAGAGGTTTTAAATTTTGCTGAAGTTTAATTTATCATTTTTTTCCTTCTACAGTTATTGCTTTTCCTGTCCTAAGAAGCCTTTGCTTATCATCTTGTTGGCTTCCTTCTGGAAGCTTGATAGTTTTAGCTTTTAAATGTAGATCTGCTTTCCATCTTAAATTAATTTTTTGTGTATGGTGTAAAGCAGGAGACAATATTATTAATTTCCACGGTGATGTCCTATTGTGTCAGCACCATTGTTGAAAAGACTTTTCTTTCCTCATTGGATTGCTTTGGTACCTTTGCCTAAAATTGACCATATAAGAATGAGTCTAATCTGTCTCTCCTATGTTAGCATTTCACTGTCGTGACTGCTGTACCTTTTTTTAAATACTATTTTAAAAATTAGTTTCAGAGGTAAAATTCAGTGATTCATCAGTTGCATGTAACACGTAGTACTCATTATATCAAGTGCCTTCCTTCGTGCCCATCACCCAGTTACCCCTTCCTTCCACCCAGCTCCCCTCCAGCAACCCTCAGTTTGTTTCCTAGATTTCAGCGTCTCTTATGGTTTGCCTCCCTCTCTGTTTTCATCTTATTTTATCTTTCCTTCCCTTCCCCTGTGTTCATCTGTTTCCCACCTTCCAGTTTCCAATTCCACATACGAGTGCAGTCATATGTTATTTGTGTTTCTCTGACTTACTTCACTTAGCACAATACCCTCTAATTCCTTCCATGTTGTTGCAAATGCCAAGATTTCATTATTTTTTTTTATGGCTGAGTAGTATTCCATTATATCTGTATATATATCTCACATCTTCTTCATCCATTCATCTGTCATGGACATCCGAGCTATTTCCATATTTTGGCTATTGTGAACATTGCCGTCATAAGCACTGGGGTGCAGGTGCCCCTTTGAATCGCTATGTTTGTATCCTTTGGATAAATGGATAAATACTCATTAGTGCAGTTGCCGGGTCGTAGGGCAGCTCTATTTTGAACTTCCTGAGGACCCTCCATGCTGTTTTCCAGAGCGGCTGCGCCAGCTTGCATTCCCACCAGTAGTGCAGCAGGGTTCCCCTTTCTCCACATCCTCGCCAACATCTGTCGTTTCCTGACTTGTTAATTTTAGCCATTCTGACTAGTGTGAGGTGCTGTGTGGTATGTCATTGTGGTTTGATTTGTATTTCCCTGATGCCTAGTAATGCTGAGCATCTTTTCATGCATCTGTTGGCCATTTATATGTCGTCTTTGGAGAAATGTCTGTTCATGTGTTCCACCCATTTTTTGGCTAGTTTTTTTTTTTTTGGGTGTTGAGTTTGGTAAATTCTTTATAGATTTTGGAAACTAGCCCTTTGTCTGATAAGACATTTGCAAATATCTTTTCCCACTGCATAGGTTGACTTTTAGTGACTGTTTCCTGTGTTGTGCAAAAGTTTTTATCCCAATGAAGTCCCAATAGTTCATTTTTGCTTTTGTTTCTCTTGCCTTTGGTGTGTCTAGCAAGAAGTTGCTGAGGGCGAGGTCAAAGAGGTTGCTAACTGTGTTCTCTTCTAGGATTTTGATGGATTCCTGTTTCACATTTAAATCTCTCTTTCATTTTGAGTTTATTTTTGTGTGTAAGAAAGTGACCCAGTTCATTCTTCTGCATGTGGCTGTCCAGTTTTCCCAAAACCATTTGTTGAAGAGACTGTCTTTTTTCCATTGGATATCCTTTCCTGGTTTGTCAAAGATTAGTTGACCATAGAGTTGAGGGTTCATTTCTGGGCTCTCTCTTCTGTTCCATTGATCCATGTGTCTGTTTTTGTGCCAGTCCTCCAACTGTATTCTTTTTCAAAATAGCTTTGGCTCTTCTGCTTTCTTGCATTTTCCCATTTAAATTGTAGAATCAGCTTGTCAATCTCTATTAAAAAATCTGCAGGTATTTCAAGTGGAATGGTGTTAAAGATATATGTCAATTCGGAGACAGTTGCCATCTTTAAAATATTGAATCTTCCAGTCCACTAATGTGGAATATGCCATCAGTTAGATCTTTATTTTCCCTATGCAGCATTCTGTAGCTTTTAGTGTTGAGGTTTTAGGCATCATTTGTTAAATTTATTCCAGGTATTTTATAGTTTTGGGACACTATTGTTAAAATCTCTAATTAAGATAAGAAATTTATCTGTTTCTTTCTTTCTGTCAGTTTTGCTCTTTTCTTTAAAGCCCTGCTATGGAGCATATTCGTATTTATGATTGTAATGTCTCCCAGATTAATCACCCCACTTATCATTATGGAATATTTCTACTTTTGGTAATACTCCTTACTTCAAAGACGACCTTATAAAATACCCACTTCAGCTTTCCTATGCTGGTGGTTTACATGATATTTCTTTTTTCATGTATTACTTTCTTTGACTTTATATTTAAAGTATGCTTCTTGTAGACAGCATTTACAACACTTTTGATTTTTAATCCGTTCTGACAATCTCTGTTTTTTAATTGGTGTATTTAGTCTATTTATATTTAATGTAATTATGGATATGGTTGGATTTAGGTCTATCATGTTGATATTTGATTTTTATTTTTTTGTTGTTTTTTATTGCTCTTTGGGTTAATTAAATATTTTAAAAGGATTTCATTTTAATTTCTTGATTAGCTTTTTAGCTTTGCTCTTTTTGCAAGTTTTGCATTTTTTGGTGGTTGCCCTAGGGAATATAACACATATTCTGAGCTTTTTGTAGTCTACTTACAGTTAGTATTTGCACTGCCTCATGTAAGTTGTAAGAATCTTGTAATTATGTAGTTTAATGTACTTCTACTTCTTCATGCTATACTTGTTATATACTCTATATCTATGTATGCTGTAAGTCCCTATAATGCATTTTTTTCTTTTTGCTTTAAGCAGTATATGTAACCCAGGAAAATAAGAGAATAAAGTGATATCCTTTTCTAGTCGTCCACATTTCTGAGAATCTTTCTTCCTTTCTGAAATGAGAGTTATCATTTCTATCACTTCTCTTCAACCTGAAGAATTTCATTTAGTTGTTTTTCATAGGGAATTCTCTGTGGTGGTGATTTTTTTTTATATTTTATTTTTCTCAATATGCCTTTATTTGCCTTCATTATTAGTGGATCTTTTCATTGTGTATAGAATTCTTGGCTGATGGTTTTTCTTTTTAGCATATTAAAGATGATGTTCTCCTCTCTTCTGGTCTGTTGTTTTTGATAAGAAGTTATTCAGTATTTATTTATTTACCTCCTTTATGTAATGTGTTGTTTGTATCTGGCTGCCTTCAGAATTTTTCTTAATCTTCAGTGTTACTCACTTTGACCATGCTGTTCCTAGGTATTTTTTGACTACGCTTTCTTTATTTTGTTTGGGGTTTGTTGAGCTTCTTGAATCTGAAAATCTACATTTTTCAACATGTTTGGGAAAATATCCATTATTTCTTCAAATAAATTTTTTCCTGCCCTTTTCTTATTCTCTTCTCTTCTAGGCCTCCAATTATATGTGTATTTGACCTTGTGTTATTTTCACCAAATACTGATGCTTGTTCAGTTTTTGAAAACATCTTTGTTTTTCAGCTAGAAGAAGATTTATAAATCCCAGCATTGACATTTTGGGCCAAATCATTATCTGTTGTATGTGGGAAGGGTTCCCCCTGCATTGTAGCACATTTAGCTGCATCCTTCACCACCATCACTAGATGCCAGTAGCATAGCCCTCCATTTGTGCCAACCGAAAATGTCTCTCTCTACACATTTCTTAATGTCCCTTGGGGAGCAAAAATCACCTCCCGCTGAGAATTAGATAAATCGACAGAAATTATCTAGTTTGCAGGTTCACTAATTCTTTCTTCTGTTATCTCTAATTCAGTAAATACATTTTTTCCAGTGGATACATTTTGCTATTTTATTTTTCAGTTATAGAAATTTCATTTGGCTCTTTTTTTGTAGTTTTTTACCTTTCTACTGAGATGACCCCTTTGTTTATTCATTTTAAACGTATTTTCCTTTCCTCACTTGAGCACAGCTATAAATAGCTCCTTTAAAATCCTTGTCTTCTAATTTCAACAGTGTCTTAAAATGTAAGTCTTACCATTATTCTGGTTTGCTGAGACCAACAGATTGGAAGACGACTGCCATTTAAAACAGAACTTGTCACTCACAGTTCTCCAGAGGAAGGGACACGGCATGCCACAGTGGGCTAAACAGGGAGGCACAGGGCTGTTTAGGAGGCAGAGGGAATGAGGGAAAAATGCAGAGAAGAACCTTTATTGTGGTTTTTGAGAGAAGGACACAGCAAGGCAGGGCCTGCATGGTTTGGATAATTTCAGTGAGCTCTGTGGTATAGGGGATGTTCCTAATTGTCTGGTAGCTGGTGCTGGGGTGACTGGGTGTGCAGACTGTGGTATGTATGGAAGAGGCTTGGGAGAGCCCAACAGAAGAGATGAGTGGGGTATGAGCTTTAGGCTGGTTGGCTTGCATATGCAAGGTGTGCTCCTTGTCAAAGCTGTTGTCTCTGTCTAGGAATGAGCTAGCCCTAGGAGGGGCAGTTTCTTTCAGTGTTACAAGGCCCCAAGATGTCAAAGCATCAGAATAAAAAGAATTGCTTAACACAAGCTTTTGTGTCATCTGTTAGTCCCCACCCCACCAACTGCCTTTTCTCTTGAGTTTGGGTCCCATTTTCCTGCTTGTATTATTTTGTAACTGGGGATTGTATTCTGGATCTTGTGGATGATATGTTGCAGGGACTGCAGATTCTGTTATGTTTTTCTGAATAACGGTGAGCTTTTGTTTTAGCATACTTTGCCAAATTCAAACTCTAAACTATCCCTGTTGCATTGGGCTGCAGCAGAAATCTCTGCCCAGGTCTTACAAGCATTAGCTGCTAAGAGTCAGCTCCATGCACGTGTAATTCCAGGACCAGCCAGAGCTTTGGGCAGAACACCAACTTTGCAACTCTTGCTTTGTAGTGTTCTCCTTTTTGGGATTTCCTCCTTCATTTTCTAACTACCATGGTCCCCTAAACTCTGTCCTCTATTCTACAACCAATAATAAATCCTCAGATTTCTATCTGCATATTAGCTGCTCGATGACATTGACAAGGGTCTGCCTCAGGCAAAAGCTATAAAAACAAAAATGCTTAGAAGCTTACCCAGTGCCATCATCTTCTTCCAGGTGTCCAAATTTCTCCACCTGCTTTCCGTCTCTCTCTGGTGTCTTCAGATTAAAAAAAATATATTTAAATGTGGAGGGTTCACCCAATATGAGCCACTCCTCCATGATTAGAAGTGGACCTCCTTGTATCCCATACAATTTGACATACCATGATTTTACTAGGTGTTCTAAGAATTTTAAATTTCCCCTATGATTTTTCCTTTAACAGGGATCAATAGAGTGTTTCTTAGTTCCCAGATATTTGGATTTGCAATCAATTCTTTTGTTGATATTTTACAATTTTATTATGTCACAGTCCCAAACATAGTTTGTTGATTTTTCAGCCTTTACTGAATCTTCCTTAATGGCTTAGTGCATGTTTAATTTTTGCGAATGATCTATGTGTGCTCAAAAAGGACGTGCATTCTCTGTTGGGTGAGTTCTTCATGTATTTATTAGTTCAACCTTAGTAAGTCTCTTCATCTTTGTATTTTGCTTTTTTTGTGTCTCTGAGCCATCAGTTTCTGAGAGGGGCATGTTAAAACCTCTGACCAAATGTCTTGATTTAGTTAGTTCCTTTTGTAGCTCTGGCAGTTGTTACTCTGCACTTTTTTCTTTCTTTTTTTCTTTTTCTTTTTTTTGAGGCCCTCTTCTTAGGGGTGTATCTTCTCATGATCATTACATCTTCTTGAGTTATTGTTCCTTTCCGAAGCAGCTAGTATTCCTCGATCTCTCTTCTCTAACCTTTGACGCTCTGTGCATCTTTTCAGTGTGGGGTGTTTATGTCTCTGTTTAAACTTGGGGAGATTCTTGGTTATTAGTTCTTCATTAGTTTCCCCCTCCATTTATGTCCATTTCTGCCCTTCTGGGGATCCTAGAATACGGGTGTTGGCAGGTCTGCTTCTGTTTGCTGTATTTCCTTTCACTTATTTATTTAAAAAATATTTCCCAGCTTTTTATCCTTTCTTGGTGCTTCCCAGGAAAGTTTCTGATGGGGTCTTCCAGCTTACAAAATCCTTCTTCAGCTCATTTTGAATGTTTTAGTTTAGGAAAAGAGTGTGATGAACTTGAACCTCTGACCACCCTCGTCCCTTCATTTGAGTCCAGAGGGAGGTATGTCCTCTTGGCCCCGCCCCCATTTCTCCCATGCATCTCACGCGCCCTTGCCCCCCACTGTCTGCCCCTTGTCAGCAGTTCCCACAGGAGCCTGACTCCCAGGGCCCCTTCCCAGTGATGCCCATCCTCACCATTCTGTTCAGAATCCACTCCTACCCTCTCCACATATCTCCACTTACTATATGCTGCCTTTTATTCCTTTCTCTTATTTATTTTGTGTCTCTCCTGCCAGAACATAAGGGCCAGGCAAGTAGCACCTCTTGGTTTGGTCTGTGCTCTCGTATTTCCCAGCATCCAGCGCAGTGTCTGCGTGTGGTGGATGGTCCATGAATATTTGCTAAGTGAGCCAATGATTACACTGTATTCTTTTGTTATCTTTTAAAAGAAGATTTTATTTATTTATTTGTCAGAGAGAGCACACACAAGCAGGGGGAACAGCAGGCAGAGGGAGAAGCAGACTCCCCGCTGAGCAGGGAGCCCCATGTGGGGCTTGATCCTAGGACCCTAGGATTGTGACCTGAGCCGAAGGCAGAGGCTTAACCCACTGAGCCCTCCAGGAGCCTTACACTGTATTCTTCGTTTCACTTATTCTTATTCTTACTTTGTGAGAACTACCTTTTATTGGATATCTTATTTGTTCTAGAAACAGTGCTAGGGTCTTTACATTCAATGGTATTATTTAAATATTTATTCATTTGGGGGCATCTGGGTGGCTCAGTCAGTTAAGCATCTGCCTTCAGCTCAGGTCATGATCCCAGGATGCTGGGGGGAGAGGCCGTTTCTCCCTCTCATCCCTGCTCATGCTCTCTGTCTCTCTCTCTCAAATAAGTAAATAAAATCTTCAGATAAATAAATATTCATTCATTATTTCTGTATGTTTTTACTATGGTGAGATATATTTAATATATGATTTATTATTTTAACTCTTTTCAAGTGGACAGTTCATTGGCATTAAATACATTCAGATTACTGTGCAACTGTCACCACCATCCATCTCCAGACTTCTCTGAACTTCCCAAGCGGAAACTCTGTTCCCATTAAACAAAAATTTTATGCATATCATACCCAGTGTTTCCAGTTGGATCTTCTTTACAACTGCCTGTTCCTACTTCATATTCTGAATTATCTTCCCTTATCTCTTTGAGGATATTTATTTGCTTAGTTTGGATTCTTGTTGTGTTTTGTCCATTAATTCTGTTTTATGGACAGATATGGTATGTCTACTGTCTTTCTCTTAGGGTTGCTTGTCTCCTGAGATGTCTCATTATTTTTCCCTGTGAGCCACAGCTGCCTTGACGTTGATAAGCACCTGGCAGAAAGGTTGTGCCCAGGCCCACACTTGGGCTTTTCCTGGAGAGTTTTGGAGAGCGGGCAGGGGCAGGGGTGCCCAGAGGGTGGAGAACTTGGATGCTAGTCTGGGCTTGCCCATTCCCTGACTTGAGGTGCCCTCTGCCTGCACCCTGGCCAGCCTCTTTGCTGAGAACTGCCAGCCTTTGCTGCAAACCCTTGCCTATGAGGTGTGGTGCTCGGGGCCCCCCGAAACCCACTGCTGTTGTCACAGGCTTCTCACCTTGGCCAGGCCCTGTCATCACAGTGGTACTAGGAGAGGGCTGGCGCCTTTGCTCTTTGGCCGCTCTTCCTGTAGGGACAGGGTAGGAAATGGCTGTCTGGGGCAAGATGGAGTGGAGACGTGGGCCACTGGGAAGTTTCTTTGCAGCCCTGCTCACCATGAGCAGGTGCCTCTCCCATTGCCCAGTCCTGCAAATCCTGGCATGGGACTCTGCATCTTTCTCCTCCTGAGAACGTCTCAGTTTCTGCTTCTTGTTCAGGGGCATCTCCAAAGCATGGAGAGCTGCCACCCTGTGTCAGCTCACCTCTTGGGAGCTTCTTGTTTTTCAAGGTACTTTGCTCTGAAGGTCACTGGCTGGGGGTGGGGAGTGGGTGGGGAGCGGAGAGGGTTGGCTTCAAATGACCCTGCTGGGAGAGCAGCAGCAGAAGAGGAACACTGAAGACTGGAGGAGTGTATCTTGCAGGGAGGGGTCCAGAGCAGGCTGGGCCTAAGGGGTTGCAGTCCTGCTGGAGAGCAGAGGGCTGGGTAGGGGCCTGTAGGCCCTTTCCTTGGCCTCTGCCCACTGGGACCTGAGGTTCTGGGTTACATGGTTTCTCTGGCCTGTGACCTTGGGTGTGTCTGACCTATCTACTACATGAGTTTACTTTGAAATGCACTGCTTCTCTTTCCCACCGTTACCTGTTAACCTCCCTCATTCCTGTTCCTTCTTTTGCCTCGTGGGCTGCCAAAGACTCCTAGTTCTCTGCTCTGTTGTGAAGTGGTGAGGCTTGTTTCAGAAAGAGAGTGTGTGGGAAGCCACAGACATATTTTTATGGAATTCCAGTCTTTGGGCAGGAAGGGACTTTGGAGGTAACAGATCTCATTGATTTCATATGATCTTATATTTGACTCACAAATGACCCATTTAAGGGACCAGATCCCATGCACATTGGGAAGCTCCCCTACTTTTAGCTGCACACTTATTTAGTTATTTGTTGTTATATTTATAATTGTTTGTATTTTTATATTTAACAATTTATATATATAAAATAATGTGTATATATCTATCTATCTATATATATATCTATATCTTGGCCCCTCTGATGTTGAAGACTAGCATGGTGGGGCATCCTGGGTTGCCTCTGGCAAGTATATGTCCCCTGTTCTTCCCAGCTTCTTCGTAGGGCTTGATGTTGGTACTCTTCTCCATGTACTCTTCCCATCCACAGAGTGGGATCTTGTTTTCAGTACTGCTTGTACATGTGGTCGCCAATCCAGCACTAAACCACAAGCACGTCTGCTGATCAGAACAGAGAGTAATGGGACTCCTACCTTCCTTTCCTTGACATTTCCTTGCATGAATGCAGCCAAATGAGCACCTTCCAAGTTTGCTCTGCTAAAACCCTTTTCCAGCAGACTCTCTCCCTGGTCCTGGACTCTAGCCAGGAGAGGCTTTGAACCTGGATGCAGGCTCAACCCCTCAGCAAGGCAGGGCATAGAAAGGAGCTGGGACTCAGGAGAACTGCCCACATTATGGATCGGTGATCTAATGGTCACGATCCAATGGAACAGCGTGGCGTGAAAGTACTTTAAAAGCCGTAAAGATGCCTAAGGCCCCCTGTTATTGTGGCATACCTGCCTTATTCTATTGAAAATCCATTGAGGTCTGTTTGAATTGTGCTCAGCCCACCAGAACATCAGCATCCTTCTCAAAGCTGTTATTCATGGGATGTCATGAGCCTTTTCTAAGACTTTATTGAAGTCATTGATAGAAATGTCCCACATGATAAGGCTGAGGGTAAAGCCCGGGCACACTATTGGAGGCCTCCCCCTGGGGTGACTGGGATCTATTATTCTAGACTCTGAAAGTTTTGTTATTCAATCATTGATGAGTTTTCCCACCTGTACTACTGTCTAGCCTGTATGGCTTCATTTTGAAGGATAACATGAGGGCCCCTGCCGGTGGCCTTCACAAAACCCAGGGGCACTGAGGCACAAGAACCCTAGTGCAAGGACTAGGGATGGTTGGCATGTCAAGGGACATGGGATGGTTGGCCATGACTCACATTGATGGTACTGGACTGGCTCCCACAGCTTCCAGCTGCTTCCTGAGTGCTCCCCAAACTCACAGTCACCAGAATTTCATCACAGAGCATGAAAGAAACAAGTCATAGAAGCTTCTGGAAGGCACATGGTAAAGACCACAGTAAATGGCCTGTATCTGCCTAACTCAGCGCTTCTCAACCTCAGCACTCTTGACATTTGGGGCTGGCGAGTTCTTTGCTGTGGGGGGAGGCTGTCCTGCATGTGGTGGGGTCTTTAGCAACAACCCTGGCCTCTACCCACTAGATGACCATAGCCCTCACCTTCAGCTGGGATGATCAGTGGTTCTATACATTGCCAAATGCCCCTTGGGTCACTGGTGGGGGCAGGGAGTGCTCTGGTTAAAAACCATTGGTCTATCTAAAGGGAAGAGGAGCAGAAATATTTAGAACAGTGATACCTACTACCACATTTTCTGAACTTGGCTTCAGAATAGGTTTGCTGCTCTAATTGCATTTTGCTAAGGTTAGTATTACAGTGAGTTCATACGCTTTAAGGATTTTGCTCTGTCAGCCTAGAGAAACGTGGTCCAGAAGCACGTTTGGTGCCGGGGTGAGAGCGGGGCTGGAGGGGAACATGATTAGGCTTACGAGCTGGAGCCTGGGTAGCCGGTTGGGGCTGGTCCATGAGAGAACAAGTGAAATTAGACTCGAATCTCGGGGGAAGACGTTGACAGACTCTCAGATTTCATCTGTGCATAACAGAAGAGTTTCGGGCCTTCATTATTGTGGATCGGGCAGCAAAACCACATCGAGAGGCATCTTCTAAGGTTCTTTGATTTTAAGTCATCACTCAGGCAGGTAGGTTGGCGGGCAGGGGAGGCCACACAGGTGCTTTGTTCAGAAGTTATTGTTTCCATTAAAAAAAGTAATAATTTTCATACACCAGTGAGAACAAACCCATCTCACCACGGGTTGAAGAGAATAATGGAGAACCTCCAGCTTTACCAAAGTGCCTCCTTTATGCCCTGGGAGGTAATAGCAGTTGAGAGAGGTGAGGCAAAGCCTGTCATTGCCTGTCCGACAAGAGATTATTCATCATTATTATTTTTATTTTGAAAATTAACTCCCCAAAGGGGCCCGGCTCTGCTATGCCTCTCCAAGGGACACTCCCTTGTAAGCTGTTTTGAGGTGATCTGAGCACAAGAACACATCCAGTTACAGAAAATGACTTCCCTAGCTTTTCCTGAAATAAAAAATAGCCCAACATGCTTAGGAAATGGGAATTATGGTGGACACTACATTATTTTCTAGATGGATCACCTTATAAACTACAGTCCCTCCATCCAGTTAATGGTGAAAAATTGTCTATTTGAAGAGAGAATAATTGCCAAGGAGCAGAGAGACTGAGTCTGTTGATTTCAAGAAGAGGGGTCTGGCTTCAGTTGTATTTGGACTTCTGTGTGAGGCAGCTGGGAGAGCTTGGGTGGGGGCTCGGATGGGGAGGGTGAGGCTGCTGCCCTGCACAGACTTCTGGAATCGGACCTCGGGGCTTGGCCAGTCGTCTGGACAGAGCTCGGGGGTGGGATCCCTTCCTAGTGCTAGAATGTGCTGATGGTCCCACGGAGTCTTCAGAAATGCATTTGTTTGCTTAAAAAAATTTTTTTTAAACTCTTTCTATTGTGACATGAAGCATATATACAAAAAAAGCATCCCAAACAGAACTGTGACGATCAGGGGAAATGTGAAAACCATCTGTTTTTTTTTTTTTTTAAGATTTTATTTATTTATTTGGCAGACAGAGATCACAAGTAGGCAGAGAGGCAGGCAGAGAGAGAGAGGGGGAAGCAGGCTTCCCGCTGAGCAGAGAGCCCGATGCGGGGCTCGATCCCAGGACCCTGAGATCATGACCTGAGCCGAAGGCAGAGGCTTTAACCCACTGAGCCACCCAGGTGCCCTGAAAACCATCTGTTTTAAGAATGGAACATGACAGCGTCTCCGGAGCCTGCTCCCCTCACTGCCCCATCCTCGAAGACAACCACTGTCCTGACTTCTAACCCTATAACAGTTTGCCTGTTCTTTTAATCCGTTGAGTTCGAGAGGTTTAGACCTGTATAGAAATTGCAAGAAGAGTGTCATGAGCACTGCCCACACTTCACCGACATAGACCAATTGGAATCATTTTGTCGTGTCTGCTTTTTCTTGCCTGAGAAATTGTTAGATGCCAACTTTGGGGCCAGGTTTTTAGGTCATATTTGGGCCGATTTATATTCAGGCCAGTTTTCCAGACTACTCTATTTCAGGTACTCTGTTTGCCAAAGCCTGACCGATTCTAAGTGCCCCTTTGAAGGCTCTCGGCGAAATGAAGGGGGTGGGGGTCTTTGGAGCTTCCAGAGGTCCAGGTACAGTAGTCTGGGAAAAATGACAATCAACCCATCCATGAGTTAATTCATTAAATTCTCCCTTTCTTCTTCCTCCCCTTTTCTCCTTTCTTCTCCCTTTGAACAAATATTTTCTTTTCTTTTTTTTTTAAAGGTTTTATTTATTTATTTGAGAGAGAGAATGAGCACTAGTGGGGAGGAAGGGCAGAGGGAGAGGAGAAGTAGACTCCCTGCTGAGCAGGGAGCCTGACCAGGGGCTCCATCCCAGGACCCTAAGATTATGACCTGAGCTGAAGTCAGAGGCTTAACTGACTGACAACCCAGGCAGCCCTGGACAAATGTTTTCTGAACATGTAAGGATCTGTGCCAGGTGCTGGGATACAGTGATTGGCAAGATGGTCTTTGCCTTGATGGATCACAACTGCTGGGTGTGAGGGAAAGCCTGATCAATATACAGATCATGACAAAGAGTGGTGTACAGAAGGAACAGGTTAGGGGGGACTAACTCTGTCTGGGAGAGCCAGGGCAACTTCCTGCAGGCAGGACCTCAAAGCGGAAGGAGGAGACCCTGATGTGGACTGAATTGTGTCCTTCCAGTTCACATGTTGAAGCCCTAATTGCCAGTGTATTAGGAAGTGGGGTCTTGGGAGGTGACTAGGGCTGGGTGGGGTGCTGAGGGTAGAGACCACACAATGGGGACTTCTGGAAAGGGTGAGGGGCTAGAGTTTACTCTCTCAACACGTGAGGACACAGTGAGAAGCAGCCATCTGTAAGTCAGGAAGAGAGCTCCACCGAACTCTGAAACATGCTGAACCTTGAGCTTGAACTCTCCAGTCTCCAGAAGTGCGAGCAAATTAATTTCTGTTGTTTAAGTCACTTAGTTGATGATATTTTGTTATAGCAGCCCCAGCAGGCTAAGTCTGACTGCATCATGCAGGAAAGAAGGGGAAAAGATGTTTCTAGTGAGGGCCACCATGAGTCCTGTTTCCACTGAGTCTTATCAGCCCACCTCGGTGGGTTAAGCACGCAAGGGTGCAAGACCATTCCCAGAACCTGTGCAACCAGAGCTCTGGGTCTGGGGCGGGGGGCATCCCCACGAGTAGCAGCTCTAAGAGCTGGCTGAGTTGGGGAGGTGCAGGACAGACACGAGCAGGGAATGTGATGGAGAAAGAACGCAGGGAGGCCTGGGAGATGGTGAGGAAGATCGGCTGGTTGGCCAGTGGCATTGGGAGGGATAAGGAGTGGGGGGGGCATGCTGGCACCATGTTCTGGGCTTAGCTAGACTTGGAGGAGCACTGGGAATTTCTTCTTAGACCAGGCCATGGACTGGGGCTTGGGCACTCCACGGACTTAAATCAACGGGAGCGATGGGATATCTTCTGATTCACCTAACTCTGTTCTTAAAACCCTGGATGGGACGATCTGGTGAGCAAAGAGATTTTTAAGAATGGAGCTTACTTTTCCTGGTTATAGACTAATATATGCTTATTACAGAAAATTCCAGAAGTTACAGAAGAGGAGAAAGAAGAAGAAAAGGCATGGTGGTGTTTTACCAGCATGTACTATCAGTTTCAGAAAATCTACTGAATGGAAGGTGGCAGGCTTTATCACTTTCATTGTTTATCTGATGGACAAAACAACAAAACCCTTTACTCTTTTCAGAATTACTGAGGCCCAGGC
Organism: Taxidea taxus jeffersonii; assembly: GCA_003697995.1. Taxonomy (NCBI): domain Eukaryota; kingdom Metazoa; phylum Chordata; class Mammalia; order Carnivora; family Mustelidae; genus Taxidea; species Taxidea taxus. The sequence goes on from ML106155.1 coordinate 42,341, forward strand.
CTAGGAAATTAGTTTAGTGATGATAAAGAAAATGATATAGAAGCTCACCCATCCCTAAAGGCAGGCTTAGGAATGTGGTTGAGGGGATGAGATGGCGACCTCTACCAAGTGCTGGGCTGGGTGAAGCGTGCCCTGGGCCGTCACCAGTGCTGGGCACTTGCTGTGACTGAGCTCCCATCACCTGTCACAGGGGACTGTCTGCCTCTGACAAGCCTGAGCTCACCTCCACCGCTCAGGGCAGGGGTCTGTCCCCATCCGAGTCACAAGACTTGTCTTTCCTTCATCTCCCACACACATGTCCTATGATTTCCCCTTTAACCTTTTTATGAAACCAAACAGTGGAAACACTGTATAGTTTTTAGTTTTTGTTTTTTTCCTGGTTTGAGGACGTAGTTATTTACAGTGCATTCCTGACTTCCAGTGGTTTGGCTTCTAAGGATGGGACCTGGTAATGGTGCAAAAGTGATATGCATTCAGCAGAAACCATACTTTGCAGCTCGAATTTTTTTCTTCTTCTTTTAATTTTGTATTTACTTTTTAAAATTTTAAGTAGGCTCCATGCCCAACACAGGGCTCGAACTCATGACCCTGAGATTAAGAGTCATATGCTCCACTGACTGAGCCCAGCCAGGTGTCCCTTTTCCTTTTTAATTTTTATTTGTATCTTTTATTATTTTTTTTAAGTTTGAATTTCGATCTCTTCCTGGGCTAGTGATACCCCTTGCGATCTTCTCTTGTCACGCTTCTGGGGGGTGGCCGCAAGCTGCAGCGACCACAGGGGTGAGGGACGCAGGGGCTGGCAGCCACAGCTCGTCCGTTTCAGCAGAGCCTTCAGTAAGGTCCACAGGCTCATCAATGCTGTTGTAAAACAGGCTGCGTGTTAAGTGATTTTGCCCAGCTATAGGCTGTTGTAGGTGTTCGGAGCATGTTCGAGGGAGGTGAGGCTAAGCCCTGACATCCAGTAGGTTAGATGTATTAAATGCATTTCCAGCTTACAATATTTTCAATGTATGATGGGTTTATGAGGCTGTAAGCCTGTTGTAAGTCAACGAAGCTGCATACTTGGGTTTATACCCCATTTATTTCCAGGAAGGATTTGTGATTGTTTATAATAAAACTCGCTTTTCCAACAAGGCTGCCAGATAGAAGTAAAAAATTAAAAAAAACTGATATTAATAACATTATTGAAATAGGCATCACATTTAGCTACAAGCGCCTGGTAGTCAGGGGCAGGAGAGAAAGCTGCTATTGGCATGTCTGATTATTTGTTTGGAAGGAAAAGACCAACTCTGAGACGAGGGCCACTGTGTCACTAAAACCTTCAAGGAGCTGATCACATGGGATCTTACTTGATATGACTCTGAAGAAAGACCCACGCTGTTCCAGTGGGTTAGAGACCATGTGCTTAGAGCAGGTGACAGCAGGTAACAGGCCTAGACACGTTGAGCACTTCTGCACTTAATCCAGTCCGAGGCCTAAGGGAAGAGGACTCGAGAAGTCAGATTCCAAAACGTGGACCCCTGAGTGGCCATGGCGAGTGCCAGAACCCGCTGGCCGAGCTGATGCAGCTTCTCATCTAGCTGGGGAGACAGAACGTCACTCCTGGGTCCTTCTCTTGCCTCCAGCCCCCAAGGGTATTCCCATTCCCACTGGAAATAGTTCAAAGTGCTTAGCACTCCTTTCATGGTCCTAAAGATCAGGTCTCTGTTTACCTTCCTGCCTTGACCTCCAGCCTGCCTCCTGTCACCCCACCCTGTACCCCCTCCTTCAGGCCACTGGCTGCTTCACGCGGTCTGGCTGCCCTGGATCCTCGGCTTGCCCTTAGGCCTGCCTCTCGGGGCTGCCAACATTCTGTCTCTTCCAGCACCGATCCCACCTGCCTATAGTGCTCTGCTGATCCTCTGCAGAGGATCCCTCCTTATAGGCTTACAGACTCCACGAAGGCAGACAAACCAGTGGCTCATTCCATTTGCTACCCACCCCCAAGGTCTTTGCACAGACTAAGTCCTTAATGATTGTTCTTTGAATTCACTTACAAACCACCTAGAGTTTCTAAGGGCTGGCGAGCAGCACCCCACACTCAGCATACACGGTCCTGAGTGCGGGCGGGCACTTGGAGCGGCAGGAAGCAGGCCTGGGGGGCACCCTCCCGATTCAGGAGCAGGACCCGAGAGACTTGAACAGGAAGACCCGCAACTCGGCCTCCATCTAGGCAATGGAATTTGGAAAGGGGGGTGCTGGAGGGGGAGCTGACCTTGTGACCAGTGCTGTCTGGGGCATCTGCAGCAGTAGAGGGGTGTGGAAAGGGAGCCGGCCTCTTAAGGAACCTGAATTCCTATCTGGGGCCTCAGCTTTTCTCCAGCGAGATTCTCCTAGAACCACACCTGGGCAGACGAGTATGGGGTGAGTGAGGCAGAGGAGATGTGTGTGTGGTAGGAGGGGGGCAGAGAACTCTGAGCAGGGACTGTCGGCGGAGGCTCATGCCTCCGGGAGCATGATGGTGACAGGAGTGTCACAGGGACAGAGGCAGTGCTGCTCACACAGCACGTGCTGCCTCCAAGTTGGGTGGCTTGTCGATTTCTTGTTTTCATCGATGTGAACGGGCTCCCAGGTGGGAGAATCTGGACAGGCCAGCCATGAGCTTGGTTCTGTGTGGGGCAGGAGACCTGCTTATCTCGGCCAGAAGCTTCCTGGAGAAGGGAGGAGCCTTGAGTACCCTCAGCAGAGGGCCCGGCCTGGGGGAGCAGCATGTTCTCACCCTGTATCCGTGCCAGATCACTAGAACTCTTCCAAGGTGATGGCTTCATCTCCATTGTTTAAATTTCCCAAGACATTGGGACCCCTCGCGAGCGGCTCTCAAGGAATTGGATTGCTAATAAATGCAAACTGTAAAATATTAATTTAAGATGATTATTTCATATTATTGGGTAGAATTAACTTTCTGCTCTCTTACGGTAGAATCCATAACTATCTGAGCTATTTAGTGAATGAAATATTTAACCTGATCGGTATGCTTTAAGTGACCTAAGGATAAATGCTATCGTTTAGTGTTGGAGGAAAAAACCCAAAGGAAACAGATGCTTTGGCCTCCTGGGCCTGGGTAAGGAGGCTTTGGGAGGCGCTGGCACTTTCTGCACCTCCCTGTGGTCAGCAGGGGCTCTCATCCATTGGCTCTTGGCAAAGGAGCCCAGGGGGGTGGCCCCTTCACGTGCTTCTGCCTTTTGCCCTGTGGTGGCAGCTCACGGGTGGCAGAGGAGCGAGGACGCTGGAGGGTTACTTTTAGCTGCATGACCTTGCTTGAGGTCGGTCACATTCCTGGCTGAGTCTCAGCCTCCTCATCCAGAGCGGGGCCATGGCGATCCCCGGATACAGTCCCAGCCTGCAGAGTGCCCTACAGGTGGGGCAGCTCTCTGAATTCTTTGTCCGGGGTGCTCTGCTCTCCAGGTGGGGTCCAGAGCTCCCAGAATTCTTCTGGCCGCTCAGTTTCTGCTGCCTTTTTCTGGACTAGCTTTAGTCTTTCCCCCTTTCTTCCTGCTTTACTCTCACCCCCTCAGCCCGGGCGTTTCTCCCAAGCCAAGGGAGGGGCCTTGGCCAAGACTGGCTGAGGGAACTTTTCTGTGTCCCTTCCTTGCCCTCAGAACCCAGGTAGCTCTGGGACAGAGCCAGGCCAGCAATCCTGGGGCCCAGTGGGAAAGGGAGTTTTGGGGGGCTAGGGGGCCTGGCCTATCAGGAGCAAGGAAGCCCTGGTGGCCTGTTTGGGGCAGGCTGGTCCGTCTGTAGGGATAGGCCAGAGCTTTCAAGTGTGCATGTGGGGGTGTGGGGAGAGGGGGAAAATAGGGGAGAGGGCTGGGGAGAAGGTGGAGGAGAGGGAGAAAAGAAGAGAGAGAAGCAAGCAGGGAGACAGATTGGTCAACTGAAGTATTCTCTTCCCTTTCTCTGGGGTCCATGAGCTCCTCCTTTCTGCCATGGTGCCAGCTGGCTGTAGTGGGCTTACTGGGTGGCTTGATGAAGCCGGTTTGGGACCTTGGCCCTGGGGTTCGGATGCACAGCCCTATTTGTAGGGCCTGGAGTTCGGAGTGATCTGTGCCCTCTGCCCTCAGAGGGGCTTGGCACTGGGGAGGGCTTATCTGTTTGCTTCTCAGTACACTGTGGGCTCATACCTGGATTTCTGGGGCTCATTCAGCATCAGTGTTGGGGCTGGGAGGCATCTGCTCTGGCTCTGAGGGGCTGGGAGTAGGATGGCTGCCTTTCCTTGCCCACTTCCCTCCTGTAAGGGCAGACAGGAAACACAGGGTCCAAGTCCTCTTGGGGGCTGTTTGGTTTCAAGACCAGGGTCTGCCTGGTCGCCCAAGGAAGTCCCCAGCCTGCCCCTCTCTGGGCTTCAGCGGCCCTGGCTGAGGGGCTCACTGAGTGCTTTTCCCCCTGCATTTCACTTCCATGCCATCTGCACCGGCCAGGCTGCCAGGCACATTTTGCCGTGAGGCACCTGTGCTGTGGTGGCCCCAGGGCATGGGCTGCAGCTGCAGAAAGGGGTGAGCTTCGTGCTGGGGTTGGGTGTGCAAATGTGCAGCTCCAGGAAGCTGGGGGCGGGGTGAGTCTGGCAGCTGCAGCTGTCCCCCTGGGGCCACACAGGACCAGGACCCCCGATCCAGGCTGAGCTGCCAAGCTTGCCTTGAGACCAGGATGGGGGCTACCCCGCAAGGGTTGGTGCAGAGCCTCTGAACCACCTCCGATGAGGCTGTGGGCTTGGGTCTGCTCTTCACCCAGCGTGGCCGGCTCAAGTGCTGGGTGAGGTCAGAGCCTTCTGCTTTCTCTGGCTGTGTCCCCAGGGCAGAATGTCCTTGGGTATAACCACAAGCCGTTGGCTTGCAGGACTCCGCCCCTGGGAGGGCTCTCTGGGTCTTGGGAAAGCTGAGGCCCAGAGATGCGAGAGGATAAGACTGCAGAAGCCACCAGGGAGCATGAGAATTAGGGCCGGCGCCTGGCTCCCTGGCGGGTGCTCCTCATTCTGCGTCCAGAGGTAAGGCCTGTCCGCACTGGCCTGCGCGTTGTCTGAGCTCCATTTTGCGTGGCAACCGTGGGCCCTGGGCTCAGACACGCCTCCTCCAGGAGCCTCCTGGGGACCTTGGGTCAGCCCTGCGGGGGCCAGGACACCTTTTCTAAAAACAGCGTGCCTGCCTCCTGAGTTTGTTAGCTCAGCTGTGTGGCAGGTGGGCTTTGGAGGAGGAAAGACCCAAGTTCACATCTCAGCTCTCCTGCTTGCTATTACCCGGGGTGAGTCCCCGTTTCACTGTCTCTAAAACGGAAGATCGTACTGGGCCCAAGAGTCCACGAGACAGCGCACGGAAGGCTCGCGGAGCTGGGACCTGTCGTGGACTAGACGTTCCCTGGGTGTCAGCTGTTGCCGTGCGCTCGGCCCTCCACCCACCAGCCTTCCTTTTTACACCGTTCCGAGCGCTCTGATTTGTTGCTGACGGTCTCTTGCATTCGGCCTCCCAAGCACCTTCCCTTCCATTTCAGCCAAGCCTTCCGGGTGGAGCAAGCAGCAGGCAGAGCTCTGGGTGGCCCGTGTGGCCTGGTCAGTGGCTGGGCGTGGTTGTCGCGTGGACGGCTGGGTCCAGGCACAGGTGCTGTCTGGTTCTGATGGTTGGGGCAAAAGTTCTACCCCCGAACATGCCAGCAGCTGTGCGCGCACACAGCACCCGGTGTGGCACCACTGTTGAGGGTGGGCACTCCCTCCTGATCTCTGTCTTGGCCCCGTGGCCTCAGAAGGGAGCCGCTGCAGACTCTGGGTCCAGTCCTACTCCCAGCGCGGTCGACTCACGATGGTCTCTTCTACCTCGCACTGGTCACCTTGCTGCCAGCTCTTCAGATAGTCCCATGGCCTTCAGAATAAGCAAGGGGAGGCTCCCCTTCATGGCCTGCA
>RCUC01148002.1:0-36087 GCA_003697995.1 Taxidea taxus jeffersonii
GCAGATTAGTGGAGAAAGATGTGGTTTTTGCTGTTGTTTTTACTGGCCAGGAGAGCTACACCTTTTGCTGTGATCCTGTGCCCAGAAAAGGAAATGTCTCCTGGAACCTAAAATGTTTCTCTGGTTTGAGGCCTGGCCCTGCCCTACAGTGAGCACTGCATCAGGCCGTTTTACCAGGAATTCCAGCGTGTCTGACGTTTTCCAGTTGCTGGGCTAAGCCAGACAGAAAGCTTTCATGTCTCTCTTTGCTGCTTACTGGACTCTCTGACCTCCTGATTTGTTTGTAAAACTCAGGACCTCGGTTACATGCATGGGTTTCTGAAGACCCTTTGGGGTTGAAGTCCCAGGTACACCACTTAGTTGAGAAATGAGGTGAACTTGGTTGTATCGCTTACCCTTCGCACCTAGGGTTCACTTCCGGAAGCTAGGTTATGACTATGTCTGTCCTTCCTACAACACTGGCATGCCCTAGGCATTAAACAAGAGGGCCTAACCAAAACACTTCAAAAAGTTTAAAGCACCGCACAAATGTTAGTTGCCTTTATTATTGTTACAAGTCCAGAGAAGACCCTGATTTTCAGTCTTTTCAGCCCTTCCCATGCCACCCAAAGATGTGTTTCTCAACATCCTTTCTGTCAAATCATACTGGGGGCATGGGGGGTGGACAGTGATGGGACCCAAGAAACTTTGATAAGTTTTTTTGAACTAAACTTGGTTAAATTAATATCATTAATAATGATATTAATATCATTAATAATGATATTAATATCATTAATAATGATACAGATGTATAAACTCTACACAGAGGCAAAAGTGATTCTGTGTGTGTGTTTTTTAAGTGTGCTTTTTCTTTATGGAGCTCAGAATGCTCTACCCTCACTCTGCTAAGGTATTTTATTTATTTAAACAAACCTTTCAGTCCTTGGTAGTATGTGGTATTTTATGAGGTGGGGGGGAGAGGGCGAGGGAGAACTTTAATTGAATTGGTCCAGTTGGAAAAAATTGACTCATGTGAATTTATGCCTTGCTTGGGCATTTAGTACCTGATTTGTGGAGAACTTCAAGGTGAAGCATTTCTCGGTATCATTATGGGTAACACGAGATAACAAATGAATTTTTTGGTTTGTGAAGTAAAAGAAGTGTTTTCTGTAGGCTAGTCATTTCCTTAGCATGGGAGTATAAAAAGACTTAATGAGAAATGGTTCTGTACTCACAGGGCTCTTACTTGTGGGTAGGTGACACATCTGTAGGCCAGTGATCTACAAATCATGAGACATTCCAGAGTACTGAAAGACTAAAAGCACTGTGATAACTTCGATATCATCTCTGATGATGTCAGAGAACCCTCCAGAAGCAGTACATTTTAATTGGATGTTGACAGGTAATTGTTCGCTCACCGAAGAATGGAAACCAAGTCATGACATCCCAGGCACTGGTCGGGGGGATGTGAAAACAAGCAGCTGGTGTTGAGTGAGGGCCCTGGGGAGGGCTGGGGTTGGAGACGGCTTGGAGACAAGTTGGCTAGGTCCAGAAGAAAGTGCTAATCCAAGCTGTGGGAAACAAGGTAAACAAGGGTCATTCGTTGTATGCACATTTCTCTTCAGTACAGATTCTCTGGTATCTTGTTGTAAGGTAGCTTTTCATAGGAAGATAGGTAATTATTGCTTTATTCCTTCCTAGGTATATCAAAGGCAGGTAATATCTCTAACCTGTAAGCTAAATTTCTTTTCTTTTCTTTTCTTTTTTTTGAACTAAATGTCTTAAAACCCAGAATAAATGGACCTTGGCATAAAAGATTTTTGTCTAATTACGTGACGAGCTGCTCTGTGGGTTTGGGCCCTACAGATTAGCTTTTGGTGTGTCGTTCGGCTTTTGCCCTTTGCTTGTTCATTTCCCCTGGCCTGGGGGACTTGGTGATTGTTAGGCAGTGTTGGACCAAGGATCAAAGCTAATGTTTTGATTTTGTTAAAGGAATTGAAGTCGTTATGTGTCCCCCTGCCCTCCAGTTCTGCTCCTCACATGTGAAGCTGTGGAGCCGGGTGTGACAGGTGTTACAGACTGTGTGCTGATGCGAGGTGCCTGGGGGCTGCTTCCGCCCAGCTCCGCTCCTGCCATCCCCCTCTGATTCTCGGAGTCCTCCTGTCCCTCTGGGAGTGTTTGCTGGGGTCCAGTGGAAGCAGAGACCTCCAAGAGCTGACAGACCCTCAACTCACCTGTTCTGGGCGTGCGGTCTCATGAGAGTATCAGTGTCCACCCAAGAGGATGTATTCTTATATGTCATGTACCTTTGGATTTCCAGGTTGATAGCTGTCTTTCTGAGTGATGTAGAAGATTAAATTCAAAAGAATATTGTCGCATGCAACAGCAGCAGCTGGGGTATGGCATTTATGGAGGACTGGGCTGTGTTACAGAAGTATGAATGGGCAGCAATAACTAGAAAATTGGGTAAAAAGGGGAAGAAAGAAATTAATATTTATTTGGCTGATTTTGTTGCTCATATGCTTACTAAATGCTGAAAGACATGGAAGATTAGAAGAATAGTATCTCACAGGCTCTGAGCAGGTAAATAGGCTTTGGTAAGTGACTAGATAATGACGTCTAGCAAGAAGGTCGGCCATGTTGTCCCCCAACCAGAAATCAGCTCGTTACTGCATTTATGTGCTGTTGGCAGAATTACACGTAATTATTGATATGGTTGGACTTAGGCCTGCCATTTTGCTGTTTTCTATTTGTCTACCCTTTTTTTGGTTCCTATGAATCTCCTGACTTCTTTGGAGTGAACCAGGACTTTTTTTCATGTATCTTTTTAATCTTTCTGTTGGTTTTCACTTCTGTTTCTTTGATGTATTTTTTTAGTGATTGCCCTCAGGATTATAGCATTCATCTTGGACTTACCACAGTATGCTTTAACACTGGCTCACTCCTGCTCAAGTGCAGGAGCCCTGCAACAGCACAGTTTGCTGACCTCCTTTCCCCCCTGCCATGTCACCGTGGCCATGGGATGGTGCTTTTTACTCGGAGATTAGGATTGTTGGAGGGTTGTTTTGTTTTTTGGGACTGTTGGAGATTTTTAAGCAGAGGATCAAGAGAAGCTTGGCGTTGCTATTGACAGTACATCTACTGATTATTTGAGTGGAGTTATATTTAATTGTAGTTTTCATAAAAATTAAAAAATATTATAAGTAGAATGTTTTTCACTGTTTGAAAGTAGTGATGAGTTGCCCCTTAGCATAGAAGGAGATGAGCCTTAGGTCCTTAAGGGAACCTCAAAAGCCCATTTAGTCAGTATTCCAAATTGTCAGGCTTTTCAGTAGTTTTTCCTTAGTTGGTGGATTGGTATATTATTAGTATAATATTAGTATATTTCATTTAATCAAAAGTGAGTCCCTTGCTTATAGCTTGTACCACAAATCAGTTAGCATTTTAAATGTTTTCCTCTTTTAGAGATGCAAACTGCTTACTATCTTTTTTCCTTTTTTTAGCATTAATACATGTACATTCTCCTCATAAAGACCTGAGCTCTGTTACCACTTTCATGTGTAGGGCGTCTTTTCTTTCTAATAAAGAGCAGGTACTCCTCCAAATTCTTCCAACTTCCTCCTGATTTTTGAGGTTTAACTTAACAGATGAGTCTCTGCCTGTTCCATCTAGTTTTCCTTATGGCTTAGAACATCTTACAGTCATCAACATAAAAATTCTACGGGGCTTATTCATTTTGCCTCAAGAATATTCAAGCTCTGCCGCTTTGAAAATTTCTCTGGTAGTTGAAAAACTGGTTTAGATTACTTCTATTGGATTCTACGCAGAAGGCCCCATAGCATCACTGAAATAGCTCTGTTGCATAACTGTGCTGTGTCTAAAAATAACAGCATCAGCTCTTGCCCAGGGATATGAACCCGCGCTCGTGGTAATTTCTACTGACTGACCACAGACTGGCTTCCAGCGTGTCCTGCCGAGTGACCCTTTATAGAAAACACCAAGCCTGTCCCAGTGAAGTCTGATACTGGAGTTGCTGGCAGTACAGCAGGCAGACTGCGTTTGGTGTGTGTCCAGACCTGAGCTGCCGGCACTGAGGGGTTTTCATAACTGCGCTTCTGCTTCTCTCCGGTCTTTGGTGCCTGGGAGTGTGGATTGTCTCCATCTGCGCTGCACCCATCCCGGAAAGTGTTGTGCGGGAGATCTGACTTCAAGAAAGTCAGGTACAAGGTCGCAGTGTCTGGTTTAGGGTCAGCGTGTGTTTTCCAGCCACATGCTGTTTGAGACTAATGCTCGCCTTATTGCCCGTTATATCACATGAGAAACTGTAGACCCTCCTCTTGCTGGCTGAATGTACAAGGTTACACATAACTTACAGAGCCTAAAAATAGGCAGCTGATTGCTCTGGGATCCAGATGTGGAGATTCTGAGGTGACTTTTTTAGGGAACATGTTAATGTACTGAAGATTGTGTAAAGGAGCCAACTGTTTGTATATGAGTCGCTCTTACATCTTTGAAGACACCCAGTTCTTTTTGTTCATTGGAGTGCTAGCTAGATTTTTATCTATTGTCATTTCAGTCTCTATTTCCATTTCAGTTAAAGATAGGATAGTCACAGATGTTTTCATTTTTACTAAGTCCAAATTGGTATTTGCAAAATCTTACTTTAATGAATGCATATTAGAATAGTGAAATAATATCACATTAAAGGAAAATTGCAACTTTGTTGAGAGAGGCACAGAATTTCTCTTCATTTACGTGCAAATCAAAGACAATTAGGAATTCCTTAAAACTTCACCTTTTAAAATAGGTGAAAAGAATCATGAATTTTTGTTAAGTGTAGAGGAAATTGATAAAGGAAATGCACAGTACGTGAAATGACTACTAAATAACTTCTCTAGGCATTCTTCCTCATTATAATCACACGCAGGGAAGCTCTTAAATTTAGAAAGGAGAGATAAGAATCTGAATGTTGTGAAAAATAGTAGGAGCTGTCAACTCGTGGTTTTATATCTGGCTGGAAGTTAGAAATAACAATGTAAAACTGAAAAATTAAGAGGCACAAAGTTAGTTTAGAGGAAAGTATACTGAACTGAAATCACACCAGGATTCTAATCTGAGTCACGTATTACTTATGAAACCTGAAAGAAATCTTTTCATTCTCTGTCTTGGCATCTTGTGTCCCCTTCCTTCCCTTTGGGTTTTTAAAATGACTTTTGTTGAACTCTGCATCCCTTCAGTCGTTCTAGTAACTGTCTATGGAAGGTAAACCCAGTCTTTATGTTTTATCCTCCCTCTCCTCGGGTGTGGAATGCTAGATTCACAGAGCTTTCCCCTCAGAAATATGAATATGTATATGAATCAGAGTATATGATTTCATTGCCTTCTGGTATTCTCCTTGTTGCTGTCGAGAAGTCTGCCGCCAGCTTCATTATCATCCCCTTTGAACCCATTTTTTCACTTTCTCTTGATCTTCAACATTTCCTCCTCCTCCTTGGTGTTTTCCAGCCTCATTGCAGCCCACCGAGGAGGAGACTGATTGTTGTCCGGTCTCTTTAGCACTCACTGTTGATGAAGTTTTAGAATATAAGTGAGGTTCGGAGTGGTGAGGTCTGGAACCCATGACCAAGAAAGAATTCTTGAGACATCTTTGGTGCAAAATGGTGGTTTATTAAAGCACAGGGACAGGACCCCTGGGCAGAAAAAGCTGCTGCCCTGGGGATGTGAGGAGTGGTCCATTATATGCTTGCAAGTTGGGAGGGGTCAAGGATGGCTAAGTCTCTAAGAAGTTTTGGAAGCAAGGTTTCTAGGACATTGAGGGGCTTTTGTTGGGAAAAGGTCATTTATTGCTGTCTAATAAAACCTTAGTCCTGAGACCCTTCAGATATATATCGGTGGGCTATATGCTTGGGGATGATAGGAAGTTTCCAAAGGAATTTTTATGTGTTAAAGTAGACCCAACGGGATTCTGGTTGGGGGTGGGGAGCGGTCAGGCTAGGATTGCCTTTTGCTCTTGGAAAAGTGTTAAGGTGGAGGCAGTTGAGTCCCTAGAGGAATGCCACTCCGCCTGTGCCAAGGACTTGTCAGTGGGCTCTAGATAGTAGGGAAATTTAAGAACTTTTCTTCTGCCTCTCTTTCCCACATCACTGTGATCTTTCAGCATCAAGAGTCACATCTTCAGTTCTGAAAATGTTCAGCATTCGTTCTGATGTTGTTTCCCACCATTCCTTCTAGCTTTGTTTCCAGAAATCCTATTGGATGGATGTTTATTCTCAATTTACCTGTTACATTCCTCCCCTTGTCTGGGACTGTTTTAGCTCCTTTTTATAATCTAAGTAAGATGTAGTTTACTAGTTTTCCCTTTGTTCCTGGTGTGGAGTGCCTCCCATCTATGGAGTTTTTAATCAGGGACCGCATTTCTCATTTCCAGGATTTCAAGTGAACTTTTGTTTTCAAATTTACCTCTTGATTCACTATTAGGCTGATTTTGTGTCCCCCCAAAATGGGGGGGGTGAGTGGGTATTTTTCTGTAGAATCTCTGAAGTGTTGCACATGGATACTCACAGTCCTTTTCATTCGTCAGGAGTGACTGCGTCTGCTTGTTGAGCGTGTGTCAATCGTCCTTGAAGTTCGCGTCCCCCGTGTTGGGCTCTTTTTGTTCAGAAGCCTGTCGTACGTGGGAATCTTTGTCCCTCTCGCTGCCTCACCCTTGTCTGTGCTGTGGGTCCTCTGTTGTGTCCACCTCAGCCCAGGCCCCTGCTCAGCACCGGTCTTCGCGGGAGGTCCAGGCTCCTGTCCTTCTCGCGGCTGAGGGTAAGGTAAGGCAGATCTCGTCCCTCGGCCAGATTTTGGCTGCAGGCTCTCTGCTTCCTGCGGCCGCCGGCCCGGGTGTTGGCTTTACCTCAGCCGCAGTCCCCAGCCGCGGTCACGAAAGCCTCTTCCGTTGCTCTCCACAGGCAGCGGGTGCTTCCTCCAGCCCGTGTGGTTCCTTCACGCAGCGTCTCGCTCTGAGCCCTTTGCCTCCCCCCGGCCCTCCCCAGCCGCGGGCCTGCCTGTGCCCTTGGCTGCCCGGTCCACGCCGGCTGAACGGCACAGCCCGGCTTCAGCCCCTCTTGCAGCTGCTTCTGTTCCACCGTCTTGTTTCTCTTGTTTGTAAACATGACGGACTTCCTTGGAACCTCCATGCCCCCCCCTCCTTTCCTCCTAAAGACGTTTTATTATTGCTGTCATTTGGAGCAGGGAGTAGTATTTAAAACCTGAATTCCCAGGGCGTCCTGCCTGGAAATTCTACATCTTAGTTTCTTCCTCTTTCCTGAGTAATCTTGAAGGTCCCTCCCCGCTCCAAAACATGGAACTTCTTTCCAGAAACTGGAACTTCCCCTGAGCTTCTAGGGGCCACAAGAGAAGTTACCTGTGGAGTCTCGGGTTTGACACAGCACGGGCAACCCAGTCACTGTCCGGTCCCTACAGATCTGGGCAAAACAAGCTCGTGAGTTAGTGATCTCAGAAGACGTCTAAAGTGGAGAGGCCCCTGCAGAGCCCTTCCAGCCATTATTTGCCTTCCCAGTTATTTTTTTCACACTGGACTTTGTATTTGTAGGAAAAAAACAAACCCCAAACTTCTCCAAACCAGAAGAGTAATGTCCTAGTTCTCACTGGCCCGGGGATCGCATAGCTGTGGGAATGGAGCTGTCCCCTATCTTCTGCCTCTCCCCATGTACATCTCCTCGCCTCTGGCCTGACTTCAGAGACCTAGGTGCTTCCAGAAACAGCTTAAGAACTGGGACTTGTTTTCACTTTCTACTGGGAAGTAATAGATTTTTCTAGCAATCTGTCTATTTCAGCATGGCCCAAAGGGGACTCCAGAAGGAGGGGTCATTGTTAGAAGGAGGCGGAATTTACTTTTCTACAAGCTTCTGAGGTCTCTGTGGATGATCACTAGAGCTGTTTATGTTTTACAAATCGTGTTTAATGTAGAACTGCCAAAATTGCAGTTAACGTTTTTTGAAAAATAAATACCTTGGGAAGTAGCCAAGGGGTGTCTATTTAAAACTGGAGGTGCAGTTTGTTTTAAAAAATAGACCTACAGAAAGGCTGACAAAGGGAAGCACTCCCTCCACTTTAATAAAAATGGTATTTAACCATTTCTGGTTAAATTTTATAATTAGACTAAAGAATTTTAAACTTTTTACAAATAGTATATTAAATTTGGTGGGCAGAAATTCTGAGGAAATAAGAATTTGATTCCAGTGTGATGATTCTCAGTGATTCGCTTATTGTTGACCTTCTCAGTAGAAGAAGAAGTTGCAGGTGACTACAATTTTAGGGAATCAGCTGCTACTAGAGAAGAGGGAATGAGGGCCCAGCATTAGGAAGGAAGGCAAGAAGTAGGTGATAACGGAGGATGAGGTCGAGCTCCTTAGGGACTCACGGGGAGGAGGTGGTGCTGCTGGGACCAAATGCCTGGGCCTGCACTCTGTCACCCCTGAACTCTGGCATGCACACGTGCTCCCAGAGCTTTAGAACATCGGGCCTCCCAAAGCGGGCCCAAAGTGATGTATCAAGTCTCACAGAATTTGAGCTGTCTACAAATTTCCTCTTGTTGGTTCTGTTGCCCCTATATTGGTTTGTCTTTAGAATAAAAGATTATTTATAAAATGATTAGAATTTTTGCATGAAGTATTATGATTGTTAATGCTGAAATGATTTATAACAGAATTGAGTTCTCTTCAATTTAACTGCTGGATTCAGGGTAATGCTCTTAGCCCTTTGAAACAGCATCTGATGTGTCTTTTGTCTTACGTTTAAAGCATATCAGGAACCCATCCCTGATATTCTTTGATGGCATTTGTGAATGGGGCAAATCAGCGGGTGGGTTAAAGCACTCTGCTGGAGACTGGGCAGTATGGCTGCAGCCTCAGAGTTGGCCGGCTGATTGCTTTCAGTTCTCTGAACACAAAGCCTTGGTTCCAGAAGAGGAAGCGATCCTCATGTTGTCACTGCAGAAACAATTTCAGGATGCATGACTTGGGCATGGTGTGTATATCAGTACCTTTGTCATTAAGCACACACACACGCTCTTTTCCAAAACACATAAATATTATGTAGTTGCCCCTGGTGTGGGAGAGGCAAAGAGTTCAATTTTAAATAAGTTTTTGATCTTTGCCGGGTTTGTACAGTGTTCAAGAGATTTTTCTTCACTGTAGTACAAAGAATCCTTATGGGGTTCTAGGTCTCTCGGTGACTGTAACTTTACAGGAAAATGTGCTGTGGTGTAGTTTTATCTCTTTGGAAGGTGCTTGTTAGAGTTATCTTATAGTGCCAGAGAGCCATGGTAGAAAATACGGTGCCGCATTTCAAGAAGCGTCTCCCTTTATATCTTATTTGAATCAGTTAAAAAAATACAAATTGATTTTCACTGAAATCTTAACCTTAAGATTTTAACCTTAAGATAGCCTGTATTTTTGTCCAGCTTCTATTTTGTTACAATGGCTTTGTGATGACTGCCATTTTACAAGGGAGAGAAATTGAATGTGTGTTCACCTTGGCCATGTGAGGAGGACAGGACAAGATTGGGACCCTGAAACTTAGGGTGTCCCTCTGGGTGAGTAACTTCATTGTATCTCCTATCAGGATGTCTTCACTTGAGACTTTTAAAGGTGGGAGCTGATGGGGTTTCTAGTATGTTTTTATTTATTCATTTTTTTAAGATTTTATTTATTTATTAGTTAGAGAGAGAGCATGAGCACAGGCAGACAGAGTGGCAGGCAGAGGCAGAGGGAGAAGCGGGCTCCTTGCTCGGCAGGACTCGATCCCAGGACGCTGGGATCATGATTTGAGCCGAAGGCAGCCGTTCAACCAACTGAGCCACCCAGGCGTCCCTTCTAGTATGTTTTTAAAAGCAAGGTGCAGAGCAGATGATGCTGTCATCTGCTGTTAGTAAACCATATATGTATGCTTCTGTGTGCATCAACTGCTTCCAGAAGGATGCACAGGCAAATGATAACTGTTGGTTGCCTTTGGTTGTGGTCAGTTATATAGTGGTAACAAGATGTTGGTGGAGTCAGATAGGAGATCTAACCATGGGCATTTTTTTAAAAAAGATTTTATTTATTTGTCAGAGAGAGAGCACAAGCAGGGGGAGTGACAGGTAGAGGGATAAGCAAACTTCATGTTGAGCCAGAAGCCTGATGTAGGACTTGAACCCAGGACCCTGGGATTATGACTTGAGCTAAAGGGAGATGCTTAACCAACTGAGCCACCCAGGCATCCCTAAGCGTAGGCAATTTATTTAAAGTCTCTTAAATCTTGTTTTTTTCCTCTTTTAAAAAATGAGGAACGTTGGGGCACCTGGGTGGCTCAGTGGGTTAAAGCCTCTGCCTTCGGCTCAGGTCATGATCCCAGGGTCCTGGGATCGAGCCCCGCATCGGGCTCTCGCTCAGCAGACAGCCTGCTTCCCTTCCTCTCTCTCTGCCTGCCTCTCTGCATACTTGTGATATTTGTCGAATAAATAAATAAAATCTTTAAAAAAAAATGAGGAACGTGGGTAGGCATTGGATATGTTTGACATCCAGTCTCCATCCAGTCTTCATGCCAGGCATACGCGTTTCCTCTGGGCTCCTGCGCAGCTTCTAGGGTGGCCACGGGTGGTCTGATGACCCAGGCCTAGGCTTTGGAGTTCCCTCGCCAACAGCAGTTGACTCAGGAATGGGGTATTCTGACTTCTGGTGGCGCATCTAAGAACAACATTCTTTTTCTTTCTCACTTGACATGAGTGAGAAGAGTGTGTGAGATTTGGAGCTGGAGAAAAAGCCAACATGGGGGGAGACCATGGAACCGGTGACACCAGAAACTCCTTCTGCTCCTGGCCCATGGCTAGACTCCTCACTTACATGAGCTAAGAAACACACTTTTTGGCTTTAGTTAGTCCTTCTTGTCATGTATATCAGAAGACAAAAGCTCAGGTGGTGTAGGATAATAACAATTAAATTTCACGGGTACGGATGATTAAATGGCATTTATCCAAAAAGTGCAGTGCCTCAGTGATAATTTGTAGAATATTTGGTTAGACATCCATCTCACATTTTACTAAAAAGTCCATCTCATGTTATAAACTTGCTCTGAGGTGAAGTAGAGGCTACAAGAAAGATAATAACTAAGTGTTTATTTAGTTACTTAGCCTGGCACAAATATACTTCTATTCAAGGCCAAATACTTTAAGATAAAATGAAAGTCCCTTTGATATGTTACAGCCAGGAAGCAGTAGCTCTGCTTAGTTTCTGAGTTGAGTGAGTCCCCTATTGTTTTCTAATTTCAAAAAAAAAAAAGAAAAAAACCCACAATTCCATTCTATCTGCTAATTTAAAAAAAAAGAGAAAAGAAAAGACATAAAAGCTGTGTTGGGTGACTTAAATAAAAAATACAATAGAATAACAAAACAATCCCCCTCAGGAATTCCGTAGTCGTGAAATAGGTAGGGACTGATCAGCCATTCAGAAGACACCACTGCACGAGGATTTTGACTCCCTTGCTTCTTCTCCAGCTCCACCAAGGCAGAAAAATTAGAACAGGCAACTACAGAGATGGAACTTTTTTTTTAAAGCTGTTAACATTGAACCCCAGAACCCATCGTATTACACAGTCGCAGAAATATCGTTGTTTTCTGACATTGCAGCACTCTTCTAAAAGTGCAGTGTGGCATACTTTTTAAAGATTCACTGAATTAAACATCAATTTGTATTTTGAAAATTTGAATTGTGAGATAATTGGGAAGGCCCTGGAGTGCTTCAGTAACGGTTGAGCATCATTGTTCTCAATGACAGAAATGAAGTCTCAAACACAAGCATTTTATACCATCTAGCTAACCTGATTTTTAAGATGAAAGTGTTTCTAATGCATGTGGAACTCATGGCCCCCATCTATAATAATCTTGACATTTTTTCCCCTTAGGACTTGATAGGATTATCCCATCCCAGACACCGTATGTCCAGAGTGTCTTTTTTATTACCCGCAAGTGTAATGTGCAACGTATGGTTTTGTATTTGTGCTGCTTCGTTCCTGTCACACTCTGAAGGAGTGTGTCACAGGAGCGCACACTATATATAGCAAATTAGGAATCATTAGGTACAAATATCCAAGAACTGGGAACTCAGGCTGATACTTAGATCATTTCCATGCGGTAATAATGGAAACCGGGTTTCACTGGGCATCAGCGTGAGTTGCTGATGATGAGCAAGGACTGGCCGGCGTGGCGCTGCTGAGACAGACGCGGCGCTGAGAGCAGGTAGCGCGCAGTGCAGAGCTTAGCTGTGAGTAAACGTGAGGTCAGGTCGTACAGAGAACGTGTAGTCTTTATAAGGAAAATGTGTCTAGTAATGGTGGAAAGAGGGATTGCTGCAGTAAGGGTTTATACTTAGCTCTGACACAGCTGTCCCTGCGGTCCCAGCACGACGCTAAGCTCCCTTGGTGAACTAAACTGCTGAGGCCTCGCAGCAGCCTCCGGCCGGTGTTGCGCCGCCGCCCAGTCCCGTGGGAAGCCGAGCTCGGATGCTGAGTGTGGGCGGAGGGGCCGGTGCTCTCCGTTCCCACCGGTCCTGCCTCCCCGGTGGCGCGTGAGCCGCCGAGTCCTGGGTGAGAGCCCAGGGGAGCTGCTGCGGCAGAGACCACGTCAGTTGAGAGTCCGCAGCATGAACTTGACCGAGCCCCGGGCACACCTTTCTCCATCGGCCCTGATGGCTTTTTGCAGTTGGAGCATGCGGGGAGGCTACGCCGGGCTTGACAGGGTAGGAGAGTCTTGGAAAACAATTTGTTCCTTTCCGAGTTGGTCTCTACGTGATACTACTGGCCGAGTGACATGAGTGCTTCCCGGGGAAGGGACGTTTGGATTAAACGGGTTAGAGCAACCCCGCAGGACGCGAGCGGTCAGCTCCTCTAAGAAGCTCCCTTTATCCTCCTCAGTCCACACGGATCTTTCCTTAGGGTTTGTTCACAAGAGCTGTTTACCCATGGCCTTGTAACGTGGTGTGTTTTTGGTTATTTTTCATGTTGATCCATTCAGATGTCTGCTGAGCCCCTCCTGGGTTCTAGTCATCGGGGATGGGATTTTGGATCCAAGTGGCCCTTGAAGACCGGGCAGGTTCCCCACAGGCCGCGAGACAGGAGAGCTAAATGTGAGCAACAGGTGTAGTTCAGAGGTGAGCGCGAGGAAGGCTTGTTTTCCTTGATTCTGGAAGGTCACGTCAGACGAAGAGGCTGAGCCTGTGTGGACGCGTCCTGCTCTTTGGGAACCTTGGCCGCACACGCTGTCCCTGGAGTTCATTGTTTTCGTGGTGCCGTTCGGGTCCTGCCTGGAGCGGGACAGCCAGGGCCTGCGGGGCTGCCCGTGCTCCTGGCGGCAGCTCGCGGAGCTTTGCCAGGAGGAAAGCGGTTCGGCGGCCGGACTGCGGATAGGAGTGGTTTGCGGGTTACGCTGATTTTCCAAAAATGCGAAGAAATTGGGGGTGAGTCTTGAAATTCAAAGAAGATAACGTACTTCATTCGTTTTTTAGGACCGGCTCTCCAGTTTGGAGCTTCACCGGTGGGAGAGCACGGGGAGCAGGTCAGGAAGGAGCCGTCAGCCTGCTGCTTCTGAGGCGGCGGTCCCTCCCGCACGCTGCCCTCGTGGTCCCAAGTACTCCCCGTCTTCCTCCTGATATCTTAGAAGCAGCCACACAGGGTTGCCTGTGAGCACGGCACTCCTCCCAGCTGCACTGCTGCAGCGAGCACAGGCTCTAGCCGCACCGCCGGCTCGCGGACAGCTTCTGGTTTCAGTGAATGTGTTCGTGAGGGTCCCCTCCTCGGGGTCCCGATGAAACAGGCCTGAAATGTAATAGCCTCCTCCAGTGGCTTATTAAGGTTATTCTCGGAGTGTTTACGTAGTTGTCAGGTTATTGTTTTTCTCTTTAAAGCGGTGGTCTTGCTATGCTTGCCTAAACTTAGTACGAGTTAAAGATTAAGTCAGGTCCTCAAGCATAATTTAAACAGTTAGATGGGAGGTTGGTTTTTTTAACTTAGGATTTTCTTTTTCATTACTTGCTGGCAATTCAGTGTGTGTTATATGTCCTTCTTCCTTCACTTGTCAGACATTTGCTGCATACCTAATGTGTGGCAGCATTTGGTGCTGGGAATGGAAAGCTGAACAAAATAGGGTCCTTCCCTCAGTAGTGCAGTGGTTCGGGTTGGAGACAGGCCCACACAAGTCCAGCATAGTGGACCGAAACAGAAGGATGTGAGGATGCTCAGGAACACGGAGCTAGGAGCGAGCCGTTCTCGCCGAGGAGGGCAGGTATTAACCGGGGCAGAACTTACAGAGAAGTTGGATTTGGTCTGAGTTTTGAAGTGGACAGAGACAGACCACCAGCAAGTGGTGAAGGGAAGCCAGCTTTATGCTGAAAGGAGTTCTTAAGAGACACTGACCATAGCAGAAAGCACACAGATGTTCGGTTCCACTGGGCAAGTACTTACTCCCTTGGGGTCCTTACCTGGCAAAGACTGAACCAGTATGTAAAACGCAGGAATCTGTCGAGATCTCCATGCACTAGAACTCAGTCTGAGAATCCAGAATAATGGGGACAAAGAATAATGTGACTGAATATAAATTTTAAACTGGTGCGGGCAGAGATGAGGGAGCTGGTTGTGATTTAGTAGAGGTGAGGCGGCTGGGCTCTGCCCGGAGGCATCTCTGCTTGTGCTGGCTGGGGCCGCAGTTCCAGGTGAGGGAGAACAGAGGCATGAGGGCCACCGAGAGCACGCGGTGTCTGGGGGGAAGTGAGGACAGCATGCGATGGGCAGCCCCCTCCCCAGGCCCCTCTCTCTTGCCACCCTTCCACTGCTTATAAACAACGGTTATATTTGTGATCTCTCATGGCTTCTGTGAATTCGGGACTCAGGAACAACTTCGTTGGACTATTCTCGCTTAGGGTCTAACATGAAGCCGCAGTCGGTTGGTGAGGACTAGGGTTGGGGCCATCTGGAAGGCTCTTCATTTGCATGTCTGGTGCCCAAGCTGGGAGAGCCCTCCTTGGGCCTCTCTGTCTCACTGTGTTCTGTCTGCGTGGTCTCCTCAGCATAGCCAGACTTTTCATTTAGAACCTCAGGGCTCCAGAGGCATACATCTGTGTCCTGGACGGATACAGGTAGAAGCTGCATCACCTTTTCTGATCTAGTCTTGAAAGTCACACAGAATTCACCCGCGTCCCCTCTGCTGTTGTCAGAAGCCTGCCCAAATT
The DNA here is from genome assembly GCA_003697995.1 of Taxidea taxus jeffersonii. NCBI lineage: Eukaryota > Metazoa > Chordata > Mammalia > Carnivora > Mustelidae > Taxidea > Taxidea taxus. The sequence goes on from RCUC01148002.1 coordinate 15,243, forward strand.
CAAGAGGAAGGACCTGTAGTGGGGGAGTTTCAGTGTCATTGTGTAAAAGCATGTGGAACAAGACATGTTAGTTGGCCGCCTTCGGGAAATACAACCTGTCACAGCCTCAGAGTCCGGAAGAGCCAGCAGCTTGCTTTCTCGGCTCTCTGAAGGGATGTCAGTGAGACACGAGGAGGAGTTGGCTGGCAGCCTTGGGAAAACTTTTATTTTCCACATAACAGGAGTAGCCATGGCTGTGACCCCCTCATGCTTGCCCTAGTGAAAATGGCTGTTATGCCAGGAGCTGTGGCAGCCATCTTGTGGCCCTGAGGAAAGGCCAGAGGAGTCAGAGGGGCTGGCTCTGGCAGGCTCGTAGTTGGTTCAAGCTGCTGTAACAAAGGACCATGCTCTGGATGGCTTTTAAACAATAGAAATTTATTTTGCATCATTTTGAAGGCTGGACATTTGAGCTCAGGGTGCTAGCACGGTCATGTTCTGGTCACGGCCCTCTTCCAGGTCACAGACTGCCGACTACCCATTGTCACCGCACATGGTGGGAAGGAAGAACTCTTCTTTGTCTGAGATACTGTCTCAGATTTCTGTGGCCTACACCTGAAGGCTTTCTATGGAGATAGTACATGATATTACATAATATGGCATAGGTGAGTTGGTAAAATTTTTTAAAATTATTACTACATGAAATTTTAATGGGCAGTGGGAAACCATTTGAGCTTCTTGTATAGAGTGCGAAATCAGTCTGTTAATGAAGTATTTCTCACAAGCTTGCTACATGCCTAGCACTATGTTATTATGTGTAAGGGGGATAATAAAGCCCCCAAATAACATGACTGTTGCTAAGTAACTTATAATTTACCCAAAAAGAGAAAAACAAATGGGTAATAACAATAGACATATGTATGCTGCCGCTCTTCGTGTGCCAGGTATTAAGCTCGGATGTTACATGAATTATCGAATCAAAGTCAGAAATAGTGAAGAAGTTACCCATATTTTTAATAGATGAAGAAACAGATGCTTAGAAAAGTAAAGTAACCGCTGAGGTTTAATTATAAGTTTATGCTGCTGTTTCCAGTATAAGAAGAATTTGCCCTAGAAGTAGAGTTTTCTGACTCTCACTGACAGTCCTGTAGCTCACATCCAAGCCTCTGCCTTTGTGCTGGCCGCCGCTCCGGGGGTCAGAGGTGTGGAATGAGCACGGTGGGAGCTCGGCTTCTGAGGAGCCAGTCCAGCGGGAGGCTGAGTTCTCCAGAATCACATTTGGAACGGCACAGCATTTACTGGGGGCCTTCTGTGAACTAGGACATTTTAATATGTTCTCTTGCAATACATGGAGGTAAATCTTATAATGGGAATTTACCGTGGAGTGTAACACACCATTCCTGAACTTAGTACCTAGAACACCAGTTGTAGCTCAGGGTGCTGTCAGTGAGCGGTTGGGCTGGGCCAAGCCGAGCAAGGTGTTTCTCCTGGGCTTATTGAGACCCAATCGGGTATCTGCGGTCCGCTGCAGGGAGCGAGGCCGCTCTGCTCTGTGGCCTGGCAGGCTGTCAGTTGGCGTGACAGGGGCAGCCAGGCCACGTGTCCTCATCTCGCCCGCTGGGCTGGGCTTGTTTTCATGGCAACGTGCTGGAACCTGAGAGAGGCCGGAGTGTTCAGGATCTCTTGCGCCCAAGGCTTGGGACGGGCACACCCTCTTCTGGGCGGTGTTCTGTTGGCCACAGTCACAGGGCAAGCCAGATTCAAGGGGTAGATAAGTAGGCTTTCCCTCCTGAGGAGACTGACTGTGCAGGGTCACACTGCAAAGGGGAAGAGATGAATTGTGACCATTCTGCAGTCTGTCTCAAGCAGTACAGTAGAAATGTGTGCCAAGTGCACCGGGACTCACAGGAGAGTCTCCAGGGTTTCTGTCTGGGGGGTGTGGTGATACCCAGCACAGAACTTGGGTGACTGGGATGGTGGGGCAGTTTTAGGGGGGTGCTAAGTTCAGTTTGGAACTGTCGAGTTAGAGGTGACTTGGTTATCCAAGTAGAAGTGAACTTGTATTTAATTGGAAATTGGACCCGGCGAAGTCAGGGTTCAAGAGAGAGTGATAAGTGGAACCATTTCAGTCTTTGAGGGAGGAGAGAGAAAATCTTCACTGCTTTTGGCAGTAAACTGGCCTCAGGAGGGCCAGGCTGGAACAGGGGGACCAGGTGGGAGCTCTGAAGTCACTCAGGAGACAGATCAGGCTGGTGACACCTGTGAGGACAGTTGGAGTGGCTGGATTTGGGACATATTTTGAAGGCAGAGGGGCTCCTAGATGGCTTAGTTGGTTGGGTATCCATCTTGGGTCATGGTCTTAGGGCTCCACCCTCAGGCCGGGGTCTGGTGTGGATTCTCTCTTCCTCTCCCTCCAGCTCTCGCTCTCTCTCTCTCTCTCTCAAATTAAAAAAAAAAATGTATATACATATATATATATATCAGTAGAGATGACAGGATTTACCATCTGAGAAGTGAAAGAGGAAGAGAGGACTTAGAGCTTTCTGGGCTGATCAGCTGGAGGATGCGTACTGAGGCGGGGAGGAGCGAGTGCCACGTTGGGGGCACTGACATGGGAGTCTGGAGCTCAGGGAGGAACTGAGACTGGAGTGAAAATCTGGGGTTGTCCATGTGTACCTGATACTTAACACCACTTAAGCAAAAGCCACTAGATTGGATGAGATCACCTTGGGGTGCTGTCAGGACGAGATCGGGGCTGGATTCAGGGTGGTGGCAATAGGAACAGAAAGTGGGAAATGCAAGAATTACTTAAAAGAAAAATGAACAGGACTTGGTGATAGATACAGTTTAAGACCCTAAGAAAAAGGAGGCTCTACAGGTATCTCCTGGATCTCAGGAGGAGTGTGAAGATAAGAGCAGAGAAGCTTTTGGTTTCGTTTACTTTAAGGTCTTGTCAGCAGACAGTTTATTACTTTCATCTTTGTTCCAGGCTCAGGTGTGATCAGTTGGCCCGGGCTGGGGGAGGGGGGGGAGCCCTCTGCAGGGGGTCGTCACGCTCTCGCTCTCCGCAGAGCCCCTCGCTGGGGCCTGAGGCACCCTGTCCCCTTTGCTCTGGCAGTACCACCGCGTTAGGAAGCAATTTTGCTGAACAAATGTTTCTCAGCCCTGAAATGGCCTTTCTCTGTTTAGCCGCCAGGCCTTAAATAGCTCACTCGGTTCTGTCTCACAACTTTCAAGCAAAACACAGTTCTAGAAGAAATGCTCCCGACCCAGGTTTTAGTCCGGGTTGCTCGGAAGGGAAGGGCAGTTTGGTAAGGTTGTTTGTATGAGAAGCTGGACCGACTGAGTAGGACTTGGGGGCTACACAGATGATTTTTTATTTGATAAGAACCCAGGCCCCAGACAGAAAGACAGAGGTTGACAACGTGCTTGCCCTGAGGCTCTTCATCTGGTGAGGAAGTCAACGGTGGCCGTGGCTGTGGCGGTGGCCGGGGCGGCCGTGTGGTGGGTCAGCCAGGAGGAAGGCCGGGCAGAGCCCCGCGTGGCACGGGTCAGGGCCGGAGAGTGCTTCGGGCGAGGGCGCTGGCGCTGGGTCTCCGGGGCGTGGGGCGGGACTGCGGGCCGGAAGACAGACGCCTCGTGGTGGCACCGGACAGGGAGATCTGTCTCTGATTTCTGACGTGCTCTGTGCCTCCGGAAAGCAAATGCCATGCCATCATTTTATCCCACACTGTTCTTGACTTCGGACGGTGGGGGGTTTAGAAGGTAAGAGATGCACAGCCTCCTCCCGGGTGGGAGCATCAGCTCGTGATCAAAGGTCACCTTGCAGCCTCGCTCCCCGAACGTGTGAGTAAAGGCTTCCTAGAGCCCTGGGCCGGTTCACAACTGATTTTTGTAGCCAAAGAAATCTGCTCAGGTTTTGTCATCAAATGAGTTAGTGAAAAGTAATAGATTTTCAGAGATTTTGAGAGTTCAGAACTGTGGCTAACTGACGGTGGAGTCCTGTTCCAAGTGTAGGACTCCGTGTTTTATTTTCTTCTCCTTTCATGGGCTTGATGGTCCCAAGTGTTGTGGGGCACGCTTTAGGATGTGGGGTGAAGGGACCGAACCTGTGGCTTCCCGTGCGGGGTCAACTCTGCATTCTGAGCTGCTGGAGCCAGGCGCTATCCAAAGACTCAGGCGTGTTTGTTCTTAAGGAAGGATAATATAGTTTCATTTGTTTTTCTAAAAGCTCAAATTATGAATATTTAAATTCTCTCTCTCTCTCTTTTTAAAGATTTTATTTATTTATTTGACAGAGAGTCAGCGAGCGAGGGAATACAAGCAGGGGAGTGGGAGAGGGAGAAGCAAGTTTCCTGCTAAGCAGGGAACCCCATGAGGGGCTCAATCCCAGGACTGTGGGACAGTGACCTGAGCCGAAGGCAGGCTCAGCCACCCAGGCACCTCTATTTAAATTTCTCTTTATGAAACTTCAGGCAGAATGAATTGCCAGCAGTTATTTGTTGGCCTGTCGGTGTCCCTTACTAGGCAGGAAGCTGCTTTCAGGTCGGTTATATGCTGGTGCCTCGCAGAGGAGACCTGTCTGCCTGTACACGTCTGTAGGAAAGGCGGGAATAGGAGGAGGAGGTAGGGACGTAGCTGCAGCTTGATGCTTAGATGCCAAGGTCTCCCATGTTCATCAGAAGCTTCCAGAGGTGGTGATGTGCTCTCTTGTATTAAACTCTCACAGGCAGTGCTTGCTTCGGCAGCACATATACTAAAATCTCACAGGCAGACTTTAAGAAACAGATTTCTAGGAAGTCATCTGCCTAGGTGACTGCTCTGGGGTTGGGGAAAATTTACATATACCTCTATTTGTCTGATTAGTACTGGGCTCTGCCCAGGGTCTCTTATACCTGCTAATCCTTGAGAAGTGGAAGGCAGGAAGTTGGTTTCCGTGCCCTATGAAGTTCTGGGGACTTTCCCTTATAGCTGAATGGGAAGACAAACCTTCCAACACTGTAGGTTTCCCCCTCTAAGAGAATAATGGAATCCTTCCTCTCTTCTTCATTTGCCAGGTTCCTCTGGGCAGCCGAGCGGACAAGAAAGAGCTTTGGAGCCCAGCAGACTAGGGTTTGAGTCCTTGGTCTGCCATTCCTTACTAGTTTCTTTTTGCTAAAACTACTTTAAATCTCTGAGCTAGGTTTTCATCTCTGAAATAATGATTAATAGATAAGTTCTATGTCACGGGTCTGCAACAGAGATGAAATTAAATTAGGTACTTTCAATAACTGGGTGGCATGTCCTGTACCACATAAGTCTGGAACAATGACAGTCTCCTTTGATCACTGACTGTCTCTTTGTGTGCCAAGAGACTTGTAGATAGCTAAGTCTGGCATTTATCCGGGAAGTTGAGATGTCATTACAGCAAGGATTGACATATTAATTAGAGCAATGTCCTTTTCATGTAAGTGAGTCAAATACCATAATAAATACTATTGATCTTGGGAAGTTGAAAAGGAAACCCCAAGAGGCAAAGAGAGCAGTGCTAAAAATGGAATGAGAACTTTGGGTCAAGGATCAAGGTCATGGGCCAGTTTAGCTACCAGTGGATCATAAGAATTTGCTGGAGCTGTGTGGCAGATTTTGTTGAAGCTGGGACTAAGTGCAGCCCATCCTGCCCTGGACCATTCTGCTCAGCACCTGCCTCAAAGTCCCATCATCATTCCGGTGTAGAAGCTAGATTCAAACCCAGTCTTGCAACCTCAGATCTGGGGTGCTTCCTGCTACCTTGCCCTCTCTTAGAATACCACCACCTACCCAGCGTATATTTTATAGGTGTCAGTGTTGATAAAACTTTACTTTGTGAATTCTGTGACATCTTGTGTCCTGTTTCCCTGCCTGTAACATGGGGATATTTATATCTACTTTTATATTACTTCTGTGAGGATTACAATGGAATGGTTTAAGTCAAAGGGACACACAATTTTATAGCTATTTTAGGTCTCATTATCAAGGTGTGGGTTTACATTGTTTGGGTTAGAGTAGTGCCTGTTTTTAAGGTCATGGATAACTAATTTGGAGGTGAAGCTTTTATAAAAGTGAATGGAAATGAGCCATGAGGATTATAGGAGGGACAGATAACTAAACCACACCTGGGTTGGGGCTGACAGGTGAAGCCACAGCGACTGCAAACTGCTTTGAGCTGGACTTGAAAGATTTCTGAATGTGCGGGCGCAGCCAGAGTAGAAACCTGGGGATGGGGCGCCTGCATGGCTCAGTGAGTTAAAGCCTCTGCCTTCCGCTCAGGTCATGATCCCAGCATCCTGGGTTTGAGCCCCACATCGCATGGGCTCTCTGCTCAGCAGGGAGCCTGCTTCCAACACCCCTGCCCCCCCACTCCCATCCCCCGCCTGCCTCTCTGCTTACTTAGTAAGTGATCTCTTACAAGTGATCTTATAATTCCTTGATCACTTGATTACAAGTGATCTCTGTCAAATAAATAAATAAAATCTTAAAAAACCAAAACAAAACCTGGGAATAGCTCCTCAGGGCACACGGCACCGTGCGATAGCACTGGCCTGATGTGCTCACTGCAGACCCTCACATGGAGTCGTGATCTTTGGGATTAAATGATAACTTTCAGCAGGGCCAACTGGATAGGCACACTTGGTGAACCCCGTCAAAGAGTTCCAAAGTAGTTGACTCTCACTCTTCCAGGAGTTGAATGTGGCTTAAAAAGGCTTCGGTAGAAAAGGAGAATAAAAGAAGAGCTGGATTTGGCAGTGGGTGAGGATCCATGCCGCGGAATGAGCTCCTACCACGAGACTGTGGATGCCGGAGCTGGGTCCCGCAGGGGCTGCCTGGACTGTAATAGGAGCAGTAATATTCTGTTTCTTTAAAATGTGTCGTCTCCAAGATTCTGAACACAAGTGCTTTCTAACATCTAAAGCCAATTCATTTTTTTTTTTTTAAGATTTTTATTTATTTATTTGAGGGGGGACCTGAGTGGGGGAGGGGCAGAAGGAGGAGCAGACGCCTTTCTGAGGACTTGGACTCAGACATCATGACCTGAGCCAAAGGCAGGTGTTTAACCTACTGAGTGGGAGGGGAGAGAGACTCTTAAGCAGGCTCCATGCTCAGCGCAGAGCCCAGTGTGTGCTTGATCTCCCAACCTTAAAACCATGACCTGAGCTGAAATCAAGAGTCCGACACACTTAACCGGCTGAGCACCCAGGCGCCCGCACCCTGCCTTCCTTTTTTTTTTAAAAAAAAAAACTTTCCTGTTTCCTTATTAATTAGCAGTGGTTGGTCCTTTCCTCAGTCCGGGTGTTTTAATTTGCTTGACAGGTCATTAGACAGCTGTCTGATTTGGGTTGAGGCAACATTATCACCCTAACTAGGATGAGCAGTTGACTGTGCGTCTGTCTGAGGTGTCAGACGTGAACTTGTCCTTGCTCTTTGTGGCTGATGGATTCTGGCAGCAAGACATTCTGGGGTGTGTGCTGAGTGGCTTGTTGGTTCAGAGCACAGTCAAGGGCGCACCTCATAAATGTCTAGAGTGTTTCATGTGAAGAGACTGCAAAAAAACTATCTGCTTGGTAAACTTACCAGAGGTAGCCTTAGAAATTCTGAAATTAATTCTAGATTGTATCTCCCAGTACCAGCCCCAAAGTCAGGCTTTTATTTGGGGTAAGAGTTGGTTGGCTAAAATAAAGAGATGCTTTGATCTGGAAAGTGGTTGCTCTCACCTGTCTCAGTGGGTTGCTGGTGTGAGTGTAGGTTCTGAGTTTAGCACTCCGTAATTACCAAGAAAAGGTAGAAACAGTGCCTGATCACCTCCTGGCCTCCCACCTCTACCCCCAGTTATCATCTTGGTAAAGACACCAGGGGCTTGTGATGACCGTTCATTACAGGCAGAACGTTATAAGACTCTTCTTGCCAACTTTCTGGTGCATCTGGCTCCCAGGATGTGCCACCTCTGCATTCAGGACTTCTAGCTTGGTGCCCCCTTTAATTAAATTAGGCTGTGCGATCGATGGTAACTGACAGGACGGTTTTGGTCAAAACAAGGAACACATTGTGGCAGAAAGTGCATGGCCCCTGGAGTCAGCAGACTCTGGCTTTGGATCCTGCCTTGCAGTTTAGTAATAGTATGTCACCTTGAGTAGGCTATTCTTGGAACCTCAGATTTTTCTCTGAGATGGTGATACCACCTGCCTCAAATTGCTGTGACGATTAAACTAATATGTATATATATATACACATATTATTATATGTAATTATATAATTATAATATGTAATTACATATAATTATATATGTAATATACATATTACATATATATGTGTAATAAGACATATATACACATATAGTTACATACACATAATATAAGTTCCTTACTGAAGGTTAATTTTTATTCTCCCTTCCTCACTAGTCATGCCATCAGACATGGGGCTGTATGGCTTGGCTTCTGTCAGTCAGAAGTTCACAAATACGTTGTATAATACCTTGATTATAAGATTGCAGTTGTCTAGCTGAAATATTTATCCCAAATCTTATTTTATTTAAGCTTAGCCACAATTGTCAGATCACTCTCCCTATTAATAGTTTCATTATAAATTACACAGCAGGTAAGCTTTGTTTCTGAATTAGAATAATAAATTGAGAATTCCAGAGCTCAGACCTTAATAAAGCAGTGAATTCTCCAAATTTAACAAATAAAACCTTTTCAATTAGAAATAATTTGGAGGACATCCAGTCTTTCATGGTAACAAAATGATATTTATTAGTCAAGTACTAGTAGATATATACTCCTAGTCCTGTTTCAGAAGAGTAGTATTTGCATAAAATGTCTATAGGTTCTAACAGAAACAGTGTTAGTACAGTTTCTTTTTACTACTTTAGTATATATTAAAAATACATTTTTCAAATAATGTATTTATAAATTATAAATTACATTATAAATTATAAATTTATAATTTATGCATATTTTATATGTAATTATTGTTATATATTATATAACAGAATTATGAGTTATATAATTATAAATTTATGAATTATAAATTACATTTACAAATGTAATTTATTTCATGTATAAGAAGGAACCCTTAACTCCTTGACTATGACTGTAGTTTGACAGAGCTGCAGAGTTCAGACAGGACATTGCTCACTTGGAAAGGTGGTACATACTGCAGTGGCTAAGTGCCAGATGAAAGCCAAACTGCCGGGGTTAGATTCTGAATTAGCCATTTGTTAGCTGAACCACCCTGGGCAAGTTCCTGAACCTCTCTGTTTTCTATCTTCTTGTGCAAAATCAGGACAGTAGTAGTTTCTGTCTCATAGGGCTGTTGAGAGGATTAATTGAGTTAATACCTGGAAAGCACTTAGAATTATGTCTAGCACGTGTATGTTAGCTGTTTCTAAAACTTTGAAAATTGAGAAAGAATTCGTTTATTTTGTTAATTTCTTTGATCTCAAAATGACTGCAGAAATAAATTTTTGGGAAAAAGTCAAATGGAAAAATGTTGTAAAAGCAGAAGGATAAAATCAGGCAGAAACGGCATGCAGTGTAGTTGGCAGAGTGGGTTGAGCGTGTAGGGGCTAGAGAGGAGAGGAAGTCATGTCACCGCATAATCAGTGTGGAGCTCTTTTATAGTTCTGTCCGTTGACGCTTTCATGCAAGTTCATTGTACCACACCGCAGTGCAAACCCAAATTTGAAGCCCGTGTCTCGTCTAGAGTATCAGAATTGCTATATGCTTTATATAGGAATGACCCCCCGTCTGTCCCACATGCGCCTTAAAGCGTCATGAAGTACTTACCAAATAGATGTCCTTATTTGAAGGGATTGAGCGAGACTGGCAGGTAGTTGATTAACCCCCCCCCCCAAAAAAAAGGGAAGAGAGAAAGGTTGCTTAAAATAGGAATCATTAAAAACTGACACATAGGCACCTTAAAGATTTTACTTAAAGTATAATTTCTAAGTAGCATATTAACCATTGAATAGTTTTCCCATCTGTTCACTGCCTGGATCCTGTGATGTTTTCCCCTTGCCCAGGGCTTGTGCTACTCACTATGAAACAGGGCACTGCCGGTGTTTTGCTCAGGAGAGGCTCTGATGGGATTGCAGCTTGTCTTTCTTACACACAAATGGACATGTATACACATGCATATGCACACTTTTTTTTTTTTTCAGAAGTTTTACTGAGATATAATTCACCTGCCATAAAATTCACCTATTTGACATTTCCGTGTATAATCTAGTAGTTACAACCATTTATTATGAGTAGGACTCTAAAGCCGCCGGGAAAGGAAAGCCAACGGTGTGCACCCTCTCCCTAGATTATTTTCTCTGGTTTTTGAGAGTTGTATCACCCTCACTTAATTCAACTGAAATATTTCTTAGTGATCTGCCTTTATTTAGTCTTTGCAAATTTAACTTGGGTATCATGGTAAAATTCATATTCATGAATGTGCCTGTGAACACCTCAAACTCACTCCCCCAAAGAATGAATTCTATAGTTAGTCGGTTTGGCTGTCTTATCTAGGATTTCTTCACATAGTTGGAGAGAACTAACGGCTTTTTGAGATTCAAGTATCTAAAATGGTTAAATAATGGTATCTTTTTTTTTTTTTTAAAGATTTTATTTATTTATTTGACAGACAGAGATCACAAGTAGGCAGGGGTACAGGTAGAGGGGGCGGGGAAGCAGGCCCCCCGCTGAGCAGGGAGCCTGATGCGGGGCTCGATCCCAGGACCCTGGGATCATGACCTGAGCTGAAGGCAGAGGCTTTAACCCACTGAGCCACCCAGGCACTCCTAAATAATGATATCTTTTCTGTTTTCCTAGCCAATTGCCAAATCCCATCGAACTCACACAGTACAGGTCTTTGTGATTTCTATGCTTAACTAGCAAATAATTGGTCTTGAGATTTTGTTTCTATAGAAGAGCAGTAATAAAATTGGTTTTATCCATCACATAAAGTGCCTAGAGAAAAATAGTGTCCTCATTTTCTAATGAATCAAACGAAGTCTTCATCACAGGTGTGGTTTCCTGGACAAATATAGATAGTTTTTGTTTAACAAAACAGTCCCCCCAAAAATAAAATTTTGTTCTTAAAAAAATAGGTCTCTGAAGTCATCTAAGTAAATCGACTCTAACTTATGGTCAGTGTTACCACGGAAATCTTGCTATGAACTAAGTAGCGCAGACTCGACTGCACTAAGTTCTCTGGTGACAGCAAAGATGATACTTCCCGCCCCAGGCAGTCACTGTAGTGGACACCAGGACTTCCTGTGGAGAACACAAGCCTGTGTCACTCTGTCCAGTGTTCAGTATCTCTCATCCCTTATCTGAGCTTTCAAAAAGGAATGTCCCAGCTCAAGAAGATGGCACTTGCTAATTCATAGTTTCAAAGAGATACTTTGAAGCCAGAGTAAGCAATGTCATAATTTTGCCCGCTGTGGTACAATTTTTTGTTGGATACTTCCAGCAAACAAGATATTGTTGTATAAATTATCTCTTAGGCTTTAACTAAAATAATTAATTGCAAAACTCTATAAAGGTGCATATGATTCGTGTGGTGTGCGCTTTTTTCCAGGGAGCTGGCAAACAGAGCTTTTGACAAGACTTCTGCTTATCAGTATGGATTTGTCCAAAAGATTGCCAGAGCCCAGTGGTACCCCTTACGCCTCATGTGTCGGAAAGGCCCTTTGGTTTGAGGTTAGAGTATCTGTGGGAGAATATAGCCCGGTTCAGGTTTGTTGAACAAAAGTTGTGCACGTGGACTAGCAGTTAGGCTAAGTAGTTGTATTTAGTTTTAATAGTGTTAAAACATGTTTAATTACATAAGTCATTCCTGTGCACAGCGAGAAATAAAGAAGTATGTGAAGTGAAATGTCCTCTCTAGTATCTGGAGAAGCAACCGTTGCTGGCAGCGCGGTATTCTTCGTGAGCTTTTCCCTGCACACAAGAACAGGCCAGAAGACACGTGCAGCGCATATAAAGGAGCACGGCTTTTTGTAACACAGACTGAATCATGGTATACCTAATCAGCAGCTTGTTGGTTGGTTGGTTGGTTGGTTTTTCTGTACGTTAACTATATGTGAACCTCTTTTGTCAGTATGTTAAAAAAAAAAGAAAGAAAGAAGAAAAAAAGAGAATTGTTAAAATGAATGGATGTACCATTATGTAATTATTCAGCCATGTACTGGTGACTGTTTTGTCTGTATTGACTTGTTAGCATCTCCAAAAAAAAAAAGTAACGACGTGAATTCCAATCCGATTCTCCGAATTCTGTCAGTTCCACCGTATGGCAATGTGCTCCTGGCTAGGGAGCAGTGTCTACAAATAATTGTCTTACCTGCACTGTTGACCTCTTCCAAAAGCTGACTTCATGCCGCAGAGTGTTTATACATAATTTAACAAGGTTGGCCCCTAGGGTAAATTGGGCCTAACTGTTAGCCTTTATACTTCATTTCATCAAATAACATTGGTAAGTGGAAGTGTCTTCAGAGACCATCTATAGGATGGGGTTTATATGGCAGTTTCCTAGATAAGGAAAAGTCATTCCTCTCTCCAGCAGATGGAAAATCAGATCACAGCAGGAAAGGGAGCTGACAGCACGCTAAGATCACAGCCTGTGTACCAAGTAATTGGAAAGTCAGATGATCAAGAGGAGAAAAGCACACCATTTATGGTTTTGTGGAAATTGAAAACTCAAGGCTGTAGAATTTCACTCAACTCAGTACATTTATTTTATTTTGCATGGGTCCTGTGTTTAATATAGGAATAAAACAAATATTTGTAATAAGAAATGGCATGGGCACTTGAATGTTGTAAGGATTTCTTAGTGTGTAGTATTCGTATATTGATGTTTGGGAGTCAGAGTATTGCTTATTTATTTATTTATTGCTTCTTTCTTTCTCTCTGTAAAATGTAAAATAAAAACTATAAAGTATTTTATTTATTTTTAAAGATTTTATTCATTTATTTGACAGGGAGATCACAAGTAGGCAGAGAGGCGCAAGAAAGGGTGGAAGCAGGCTCCCTGCTGAACAGAGAGCCCTATGTGGGGCTCATCCCAGGACCCTGAGATCACGACCTGAGGCAAAGGCAGAGGCCCAACCCACTGAGCCACCCAGGCGCCCCTAAAGAAGTATTTTATTATGAAATGGAGTACTATGGCTCTATCTTGAAAAACAATAACAAACACAGGCCTTGTATACAGCAAGGTCATTAGCCTCATTCTGTTTCCTTTTAATAATCGCAAGTGTAAAGAGCCGCATGCCCTCGACAAGGATTAAGGAGTTGTGACTTAAACCAAACAATCGGTAGCCATTGTTTAGAATCAGCTGTAATTGATGAGGCCTCTCTTAGGACTTTTAAACATACAAGGCAAATTTGGTGAATACTTTTCAGTGTATTTTTCTCTTGGCAACACCATATTTTTTTCCTTAAGATAATATTTAAAACAGACCAGAAATACTGATGGCAGAGGCTTCCAGATGTATTTCCATATGTGGGGTGAAGGACCTGGAATTCCTGGGTCAGGAATCAGGGAGCCTGCAGTAGAGGTGGCAGTGGGCTGCTCCGCTCGCTTTCTGGCGTACATGGTTACGTGAGGGCAGCGGATTTCACTGTCTTTGCCAGCGCTGGGTGTGGTATCTTACAGTGACCCCTTGTCGTTATTGTGGCTTAGGAATAGACAGTTTGTGTTACCTGTTACCTGTGAAGGAAACTCCGCAAGGGTGGGCTTTTCTCCTTTGCTCACTCTGTATTCCTAGAGCCTGGAATAGTGCCGGGAATGTGGCAGGTACTCAGTAATGCTGTGTTGAGTGAACAGGATCTGCCTAAGTGTAACTGACACTGCGTAGGAATTTGAATTACATTATAGGAAGCCCAGAGGCAAGTGGCTCCTGCCATTTTTCAGAGACCTGAGGCAACATTTCTGCAGTTCTCTTGGCCTTTGCCTCACGACCACAAGTTGGCTACTGCAGCTCACTCCATCTCTTGAGAGGTAAAGGCAGGAGAAAGCAGATTTCTGCTCACATCTCATTGGCCAGTCCTGACTGTGGGGTTGGGAGCACGTTGGCTATTTTTTTGCTCACTGGGTAAGTTAACATTTTCTCTTCATTTTTCATTGTATTTGGTAGACACATTCTTTTTTTTTTTTTAGTTCATTTTAATTTTTAAGTTTACTGATTTAGCAGTTTCAGTTAGCATTAGTTATATCTATTTTGGTTGCAAGTTACATAAATCTGACTTTAACTTAACCAATTAGAAGGTTATTGGCTCTTGTGACTGAAATTCCCCGGGGTTTACACGCTCAGGGGGCATCTTCTGCTCTGCTTTCTCCATGCGTTGACTATATTCTCTTCCATAGGTTCTTCCAAAGTATCTGTTTTATTTTTCATTGCAGTGCCTTTTTTTAGTTATTTATTTCTTGCTGCTTTTTTGATTTTTTAAATTTAAATCCAGTTACTTAACGTACTGTGTTATATTAGCTTCAGGTTTAAAATATAGTAATTCATCACTTCTCTACAACACCCTATGCTCATCACAGCAAGTGCCTTTCTTAATCCCGATCCCCTATTTCCCCCACCCCCAGGCTTCTCCCCTCTGGTAACCCTCAGTTTGTTCTCTATACTTAAGAGCTTGTTTCTTGAGAACAAACCCTCAGTTTGTTCTCTATACTTAAGAGCTTGTTTCTTGCTCTCTCTCTCTCATTTTTTCCATCTTTACTTGTGTGTTTTGTTTCTTAAATTCCACATATGAGGGGCACCTGGGTGGCTCAGTGGGTTAAAGCCTCTGCCTTCGGCTTGGGTCATGATCCCCTGGGATCGAGCCCCACATTGGGCTGTCTGCACAGCAGGGAGCCTGCTTCCTCCTCTCTCTCTACCTGCCTCTCTGCCTACTTGTGATCTCTGTCTGTCAAATAAATAAAATCTTTAAAAAAAAAATTCCACATATGAGTGAAATCATATGGTATTTGTCTCTATGACTTACTTCACTTACCATTATACTCTGGTGCCATCCACGTCATTGCAAATGGCAAGATTTCATTCCTTTTTATGGCTGAGTAATATTCCATTATATATCTATACCACATCGTATTTATCCATTCATCAGTTGATGGACACTTGGGGTGCTTCCGTATCTTGGCTATTGTAAACAATACTTCTATAAACATAGGGGTGCCTGTAGCCCTTTGAATTATTGTTCGTGTATTCTTTGGTAAATACCTAGTAGTGAAATTGCTGGATTGTCAAGTAGTTTTATTTTTAACTTTTGGAAGAGCCTCCATACTATTTTCCAGTGGCCGCACCAGTTTGTATTCCCATTGATAGTGCACAAGGGTTCCCTTTTTGGAGAAAAAAGGGAACACTTTGCCAACACTTGTAGTTTTTTTTTGTGTTGTTGATTTTAGCCATTCTGGCAAGTCTGAGGCGATATTGTAATTTTGATTTGCATTTCCCTAATGATCAGTGATGTTGAGCATCTTTTCATGTGTCTGTTAGCTGTCTGTATGTCTTCTTCAGAGAAATGTCTGTTCATGTCTTCTGCCCATTTTTTAATTGGGTTATCTGTTTATTAGGTGTTGAGTTTTTGAAGTTCTTTATATTTTTTGGATACTAGCCCTTGATCAGATATGTCATTTTTTAATATCTTCTCCCATTCTCTAGATTGCCTTTTAGTTTTGTTGATTGTTTTCCTTTGCCACGGAGAAGCTTTTTATCTTGATTGTTGAAGTCCCAGTAGCTTATTTTTGCTTTTGTTTCCCTTGCCTCAGCAGGCATATCTTGAAAGAAGTTGCTATGGCCGATGACAGAAAAGTTACTGGATGTGTTCTCCTTTAGGATTTTAATGGTTTCATGTCTTACATTTAGGTCTTTAATCCATTTTGAATTTCTTTTGTGTATGGTATAAGAAAGTGGTCCAGTTTCATTCTTTCACATGTAGCTGTCCAGTATTCCCAACACCATTTGTTGAAAGAGTCACAGTAGGTGTTTTTGATAGTCCCAGGCTTCTGTGACCCCAACAGCTCATAGAGCCAGGTAGAAGGTAGATACCCTGTCCCCCAGGGCTACCATGTCATATTCCCCCAGGTGCAGTCACCATGAGCATCTGGGTGGAAGGCCTGGTTGGGGGTACTTGAGAGTCTTCCCTATTGCCAGCTGGCCGGGAGGCACAGGGACATGGTGTGCTGGCACACGCACGTGGGTGGGTGAGGAGTTGCTCCCTCCCTTGTGGGAACCAGGAGTGCTAGACACAGAGAAGTAGGGGTGTCCACTGGGGATCTGAACAGGAGCGTATATATGTCTCTCTATAGTAAGTCTCCTGTTTTTCTTGGATTTTCTGCTGTTGCCTCAAAGCTTGATAACTGTCAGTGTCTAAAGATGTCCTATCTGTACAACTCTGTTTTACACTGGCTCTGCTGTGGTTTGATATTTCGCTACTATGCTGCTCAGTCCTCCTGGAGTTGACCTGAAACGTGATATGGGTGGGATTGCTGACTTTGCCTCACAGTTCCGGGCCACGGCAGCTGTGAGACCTCAGGCACATTGTGGGATCTTTCTGTGCCTCCATATTCCCATTGCTAAGAGTAGGGATAATAGTGGTTCTTACTAGTAGAGTAATCCTCCAGCATAAATGAGAACATGCACGCGATCCTGTCCACCGAGACCCGGCCGAGTGCTGGCCAAGTGCTGGCCCAGTGCGCTCAGCTGCTGCTGTTAGTGCTGCCCCGGCTGGCATCCCCTCTCCCTCTACCCCGTCCCGTCACATCTGTCATGGGAAGAGTGGAGCCCTGCTTCTCTCTTCCCTTTTGTCTTGTTCTCATGCTGACTTTATCACTTGCGTGTTCTTGGCAAGAATCATCCTTGCTTTTTGGCAGTTCAGTCAGTCAGATGACTGAGAAACATTTACAAAAAGCTTAATTCTGTGTGTGCCTCTTTGGAGACAGAGGTGCGTTTTTACGAATCAAGTAAGTTCTGTGGTAATCAGCTTTTGCTTTCTTTACGTCAGGGGCAATACTTTAAAAAGGAACATTGAAGAGGTACCACAGCTAACCCGTGAACAATGTGGGTTTGAACTGTGTGGGTCACTTATATGCAAACGTTTTTTTTAAAATAAGTATAATACAGTATATAAATATTTTCTCATGATTTTCTTAATGTTTTCTTTATTGTAAGAATATGGTACATCATACGTATACAAAATAACGTTATATCAAATATGTTATCAGTAAGTGTTCTAGTCAACAATTAACTATTAATAACAGTTAGTTTTGGGGGACTCAAAAGTTACACATGTATTTTTGACTTTGCAGGAGATCAGCATCCCTAATCTCCATGTTGTTCAAGGGTCAACTGAATATGGAAAAGGAATTAATTATTATGAAATAGATCTTTGAAAATACACTAAAGGGATCAAATTTAATATAGCTTTTCTGGTTTTTATGTAATCACATGTATGAAGTTATATAAATATTTATTTTGTAAAAAAAAAAAAACAACCTCATACCAAGAAGAATATGAAAACCTTTTATAGTCCCATCTTCTAGAGATAAGTATTGTTTACATTGGGGTATCTCCTTGCAGACTGCTTTTATATACAAACATACACATATATTGTGATATAATTTAATTCAGTTAAATAGTCACAAGTAGGAGAGGCTTAGAGGTTTTTTTCCCTTTAAAAAGAAACTTAAGGGCGCCTGGATGGCTCAGTGGGTTAAGCCGCTGCCTTCGGCTCAGATCATGATCTCAGGGTCCTGGGATTGAGTCCCACATCGGGCTCTCTGCTCAGCAGGGAGCCTGCTTCCCCCTCTCTCTCTCTGCCTGCCTCTCTGCCTACTTGTGATCTCTCTATCTGTCAAATAAATAAATAAAATCTTTAAAAAAAATTAAAAAAAAGAAAATTGTTTTAATTTCCCTACAAGAAATACAGATCCATTTTTCTTAAGCACAGACATTCAGAATGCTGGAGGAACTGGTGGAGCCCGCTTTCTGTCTGTTCTCTGATGGGAGCACAGTTGGAGGTGGTATGGCTTCAGGCTGCTTCATTTTTGTACCACATTGACTCGGGGTTGAAGAAAGTGGATCGTGATGGGATTGAATAGCTGAGGTAATTATGAAAAGCAAGAATGTGTTTGCTCAGCGGGAGAAATATTTTCAACAATAAGATGAATTTTAGGCAGAAACTGACAACCACGTGGGGAGGACCCAGAGGGCATCCTGGGAAATGGTACTGGAGAAACCCCTGCAGCAAGGGTGCTGTCCACTGGACAGACTTCATGGACACTCCCTTGAGCGGGGGCATGTGTGTCTCAGAGTCGCCCTGAGGGGCAACAGCTCAGCCCAGGCCGGAGTCCGAAGTGCCTTCTGGAATCTGGGCAAGTCGGGAAACTGCTGCGCTGGTGTCACACCTCAGTTCTCCCCCAACCAGGGACACGGCAGGATCGCCCTTCTCCTTCCCTTGGGGTCCGGTGTTTTCGGTTAGCTCGCCATATCCAGTGAATTTCGTGCGGAGCCTCGAGAAGCTCTGCCTGATTTCCCACGCCCCCTTCTCCCTGCCCTGCCATTGGCCATGGCACAGGTCCCCGCGTGAAGACAGTGTGCCACGAGCCCCCAGCTCACCCGCTCGGGGGTGGAGCATGGTCAGGGAATCACCCTGTGCCCTTCTAGGCTCGGGAGAGGTGCAGCATTATTCGTTCTTGCAGTGAATCCTGATGGCCCCTGCTTTTTCATTTATGAAAACTTGGAAGTCCATGTTCTGAAAGTCCGAAAGACACAGACGCTGTGCAGGGCAGCGGGGGCGGATCCAGTCCCAGATGCTGTGGGCATCCAGCTGGGCGGTACCCTCTCAGGCTCCCGCAGTCCGACGGATGGGGGGGACGAAAACCACCTTTCCTTACTCGTGTGAGGTCCCCAGCCCGATCTCTTCACAAAGGACCGATGAACAAGAGAAGAGTACGTGGGTTTTTACTAATGTAAGTTTTACACCGCACAAGAGTCTTCCTGGGGAAATTCACTCCAAAGAAGGGGCTGAAAGTGTGTGTTCGGAGGCGAGGTTCGATGAAGCGCTGAGAGTTGTGGACCTTGGGCCCAGTGCAGTTCACTGGGGGACTTAGTGAGGCCTGTGTGCTCAGATCCCTCTCGCACCCCTCCTTCTCCGGAGAGAGGGAGCCTCCTTTGCTCTGGGCTGGCGAGGCGTCCCGCGTGCTCCCGTGGTGGGGGCGTTGGCCTGAGACACTGCCCCAGAGCATGTCACATCCCGCTCCCGCGCGGGTGGGGTCCCCATGAAGAGGTGTCACACAGCACATGTGCCGGGTGCTGCTTATTTTTAAACATTTACTCCTCAGAACCTCTCTATCTGCAGAGGGACTAGAGCACAAGTTAGTGTATTCTCGCAAACTTGTCTGACTGC
Source organism: Taxidea taxus jeffersonii (assembly GCA_003697995.1). NCBI lineage: Eukaryota > Metazoa > Chordata > Mammalia > Carnivora > Mustelidae > Taxidea > Taxidea taxus. The sequence continues at coordinate 34,628 of RCUC01148002.1, forward strand.
AGCACACTCTACTCGGGGCTCTTTAACGGTTCCGTGAATTTTGATAAAAGGATAATCCAGAAGGGGTTGAGAGTTTTTATCTTCTCTCTGTCTCTGGCTTGCCAGTCAGCCTCAACTCTGGGCTGGGTCTAACCAGGCTTTCAGATCCTGGGCCTGGAGCAAGCACGGCCCTGGCCTCGTATCGCTCTCGCTCGGCCGTCTGGCAGCCTCTCGTGTAGAACACGGATCGCGTTTAACGGATGAAGGATTAACTAAGCAACATTTAACTGTGCTAATTTATTGAGAATTGCCATTTTGATAAAGTTTATCGGATTAAAAAATTTTATTTAGAAACCTTTCTGAGGTTACTAAAGTGAATTAACGTAAATTTTTTTTTAAAGATTTATTTATTTATTTGATAGAGAGAGAGGGAGAGAGAGCAAGCAAGCACAAAGGCAGAGGGAGAAGAAGCAGGCTCCCTGCCGAGCAAGGAGCCCAATGTGGGACTCGATCCCAGGACGCTGGGATCATGACCTGAGCCGAAGGCAGCCGCTTAACCAACTGAGCCACCCAGGCGTCCCCGTAAAGATTTTTTTAAATTGAGGTATAATCGACATACTAGTTTCGTATGTACATCATGACTCAGTTCTGCATGTATATTGTGAAATGATCACCACCATAAGTGTAGTTAATATCCATCACCAGGTGGAGTTACAGAAAAACTTTGTGTGTTTGACTAGGACTTTTAATATCTACTCTCTTCCCCGCTTTCAGATATGCAGCACAGTATCATTAACTGTAGTCCCCACGCTGTACATTGCAAACTCATGATTTATTTTGTAACTGGAAGTTTATATACTTTGGACCTCCTTCACCTGTTTCACCTACCCGGCGACCCTCAGTGTTAGTCACCACTGGTGGGTGGTGACTCTGTAGAGCCTGTATATCACTGTTGTTGTTTTAATTCCATGTTTAAGTGAGGTCATATGAAATTTCTTTCTCTGACTTATTTCACGTAGTATGATACTGTCAGGGTCCATCCCTGTTGTCAAAAAAGGCAAGATTTTATTCTTGGAGGTTGGGGGGCTGAAGAGTATTCCACTGTGTATGGGCACCAGTCTTCTTTATCTGTTCCTCCATCGATGGGCACTTAGCTTATTTCCGAATCTTGGCTATTATTAAGAATGCTGTGATAACCATAGAAGTACATTTTTTTTTCTGATTTAGTGTTCTCTTTTTCTGCAGATAACTACCCGGAAGTGCAATTGCTGAATCATATGATAATTCTATTTTTAATTTTTTGAGGAACTTCCATATTCTTTCCCATAGTGTCTGCACCGGTTCACATTCCCACCAACAGCGCCCAAGGGTTCCCTTTTCTCTACATCCTCATCAATACTTGTTATTTCTTGTCTTTTTGAGTTGAGCCATTCTAACACGGTACAAGGTGACATGTCAGTCTGGTTTTGATTTGCATTTCT
>RCUC01148003.1:0-37772 GCA_003697995.1 Taxidea taxus jeffersonii
ATATATATATACATATGTATATATATATGTATATATATGAAATCTATGTAATTCAAGTATAAGTCTTTGTTAAAGGGTAACTAGAATATTTGTTCCCTTCGCCATAAATGAAACTCTACATTGAATCCTGACATCACTGAACAGTCATAACAAAGGGATTTCTGTGGTTGAGGGCAGCCACTCCAGGTATTCTTTGGTAAATCAATATTTGTATAAAGCAGATTGCAGCTGAAATTCTCTAAACTAATTTTATTTTGTCTCTTCCCTGCTCCCATGTAGAAAATGGAAAGTTGTTTTCTTGAGGAGCCCATCACTTTGTGTGTACATCGAAGGCTTAAAGGCATTTCATACTCAATGGCTCCCCATTCCTATTCAGTCCTTTCTGGGAATTCTTCTTGGGGGAAGACTCCCCTTTTAAAAATAATTTACAGAAATCCTTAAGATTCTGTCGACTTCTGGATGTTCTGGAACTTTTAATCTTGACATCCTATCATGCTTGGTCCTCAGTGAAATCTTTGTGTGGTAGTCGTACAAGGTTATTCCTTCCCTTATGCCATTTCATACATGGTGAACTGTAGCTTTCCCAGTTTCCCAATGCCGAACTGCCCATCAAACTCAAAGGATGCCAGTCTTGAGTGTGAAATCCTCAAAGGCGGATAGTGGTTAAGGTAACGGTTAAAGGCAGCAGTTCTGAAGTCCAATGTCTGGGTTCCTGCTATCCACTCACTAGCTGGATGGTCTTGGGAGAGTTAATGATCTTCTTTGTAGCTCAGTTTCTTCATCTGCAAAATACTCATTGAATCTAATTGATTTTAAATTGTATTTTTTTTTTTTTTTTGAGGTTGGGGGTGGGGTGGAGGGAGAGGCAGAGAGAGAATCCCAAGCAGGCCCCACACGCAGTGCACACAGCCTGACACGGGGCTCAGTCTCGCTGCCCTGAGATTGTGGCCTGAGCTGAAATCAAGAGTCAGATGACTCACTGACCCGGCCACCCAGGCACCCCGAATCTAACTGAATTTGAAGAATTCTGAAGAATGCCGCATATTAGTATGAGCTCAGTGAGCATCAGCCTCTCCTCCTGCGACCCTCCTCCGACTCTTGCTGCTCCTGCCCTGCTGTGATTACTCCTATCACGGCTACTGCTCCTGCCCTACCTGCTGCTCTGTTACTGCTCCTGCTGCCGCTCGTCCTCATCCCCCTCCTGCAGCTCCTGCCACTGCTGCCGCTCCCGCTCTACTCCCGTTCCCACTCCTCCTGCTGTCACCGCCCCCCATGCTGCCATTACTGCGCTGTTACCCTCACCAGCAGTGGCACAACGATCTCGCTTTCTCTGTGCGGCTCAGCCCCAGCAGCAGATAGCAATCAGCCTGGGAAAATTTCACAAAATCACCCAGGCCTGAATCCCACCCCCAGAAAAATTAAATCAGATATTCTGGGTAGACATATTTTTCGGGGAGTCCACCGATTGTACCCCTAAAATCACCTGTCCGTAGGCTCGGAACTAGGTCGTGGAAGACTTGCAGCCAGATGCCACTTCCTGTCCCTGAGTGGAGCCCAGCTGCGGATGTGGCTGTGTCACTGCAGGCTGTGGTGTGGTGGGGGCGGGGGCGGAGGCGAGAGGCCGGGCAGTGTCGTTGCGCTCGTCCGGCCGATCTCAGCTGTGATTCGTTTTCTCCATTCATTGTTGTGCATGTTCTGAAACACACAGAATTGGAAAAAAAAGAAATGTGTAATGAAAATGGTTGAGATTCTGTTCTGAGTGATGACCCTACATCTTTTCTATGCTATTTGGCCCAATTATCTTTGTAGATATATTTCCCTCCAGGAAAGAATCAATAGGTGTTCTATCCTGTTGCCGTTTCTTCCGTTATTTGTTATGTGTTTTCTTCCTACATATAAAAACTAAGGCTGAGTTGTCCAAGCTATTTTTTCCCCCATGAGAATCAGGTCTTCTACTGCACAGACACAAATCTGAAGGCACTCACAGGCAACTGCCAGCATTAGAGAGAAGAAGGAGTAGTGCTAGTTGAGGCCTCGAGGCCCGCGAAGATGCCACGATATGTAGGGAGTGGTTACGGCACTGGTCACTAGCTCGGTGTTTCCCACCAGCCTAGTTCTGCCAGTTGTCCTCTTTGAATCTTACACCTCGGCTCTACGTTGTTTCTTTATTCAGCCAACACATATTGGTTCAAGGTTTGCTGGGTGGCACGTTCTGGCTAGATGCTCGCGATGCAAAACAGATAGAGTTCCTCCTGTCACGCAGCTTCCAGTCCAGTGGGCAGGGCCAGACATTGAACACGTACTCATAAGGACGACAGATGTTGTGAAAGGACATGCATGATGCCACAGAGGTAAGTCGCAGTAGGAGCTCAGCTTACCCGAAGTTCTAGAGAAGCCGTCCTGGCAGGGAAGGGCATCCATAAACTCTGAGGGGGGGTGTAGGAAATAGGAGAGCAAGGAGAAGGGCCAGAGTGCTTTAGTCAGGACCGTGCACGGAGAGGCTCTGATGTTGGGCAGCGCACTGGAGGGACAGAAAGAAGAAGGGCATGATTGAAGGGCTGAGACAAAGGGATCGCACGGTAGAGGGTTTAACTCAGAACGTGGTTTCTAACTTGGCAATAGCAAATTATTAAATGCTTTTAAGGACGGAAGAGGCAGGATCAGCGAGGCAGGCGCCATCCCCTTGTCCCAAGTTCCCACATAGCTGTCTGTGTATGATGGGCAGTTCCCGGGCTGACAGGCGCCTTCCAGTTTCCAGAACCCAGATCCGTGGGCTGGCCCGCCTGGAACTTGTAGGTTTGTTCAGCTGGCACGTGAGCATTTCATGCGTTAACCGTCAATCCCCAACAAAGGAGCGGGTTAGTGGAATTCTCCATCCCTCAGTGAGAAAATAATGAAGGATCTCTGTGTGATTCCTCAGAAAGCCCTAGAGGGACTGAGCTGTGGTTGCTCCTCAGAGCAACCTGTTCATTAGCTTTCTCCCTTCTCTGTCACACTTTCTCTACTGTTTAATTGTGTTTCCAGGATCATATCCTCAATAAACCGCCTGCATGAACGTCTTTATCTCCATGTTTTCTATTTAAGGAACTCAAATGAAAGTTAGTGCTAGAAGTTATACCAAAAAGCAGACTCTGAGAGTTCCAGAGTTTGGACCATTCGCTGCTCACAGAGTGCCAAGAACTACTGATGCTTGTGGGGAGTGGGGTAGTGAGAAGAGAATCTCTAGCATCATAATTACTCAGTCCCCCTTTGTGGATTGGGGTGAGCTAAAGGTTGGAGCAGAGCTGCTCACTTATGCAGTAACTCTTGTGCTTCTACACGATATGAGGACAATGGTAATTATATGGACTGTAGAATTGACTAGCATTTGTTAATTTCCTTAGAACAAGAAGGAAAGGAAGTAATAGACTTAGGTCCAAAACAGTTCTCACTTAGGGCACACTTGGAAAACTGGAAGACTCCTATATCCATAGGACAGATTATATTAAAAACTGAACAGGAGATGAAAACCTGAAGGAGGCAGAATGTACAGCATAGTAGGTTTCTTATGCAGAAGCCACAGTCCTAATAATAAAGTAATAGGAGCCCCAAACATGGAATGGTGACCTTCAGGTAGACTCATGATAACCTTGAACCTCCAAGTTCTGATGAACCTTCTGAACAGGCAGAAGTGGCTCCCTCATGCTTGTTATAAGCCTCCCAGTGTCAAACACAATGGCAAAGACCTCTGGAAGAACTCTGAAAATAGCATGTGGATGGCCCTTTAAAGTTTTTTATACAATAATGGTCCACCGTTACAGAAATGTCTTAGAAAATTATTTCGGAATGGGTTGGAAGGTTCAGCGATGTAGATAGACGAGAATGGATTTGTTACACGGGTCAAGAAATGCCAGTTAGTAGTATTTCCTGGGAATATTCAGAAAACACTCCTCTCATTAGAGGGGTGAGGGATGCTCAAGTGAGTGTGTTGTTAGAAACACTAGGCAGCTCAGTGTTGGTTGTTCTCGATAGGTTTGGTTTTGTAGGGCATGAGTAGTTTTGAGTCACGCAAAGGGAAAGGTAGGGCAGACATCATTGATGTCTTGCCTTGATCCCATATACCTCAGCTCATCTCTAGTGCAGTGCGTATTTCGCCAGTCATGCTGAGGGCTTCCAAATCTCTAGCATCCTTGTCTCTGTGTTTCTGCCTGATAGCTGCCTTGTTGCCACAAATGTCGTCCAGGTGAAAGGCAGTAATGAGGTTCTGCTAGGACTGTGGCATGCTCCAATTTTAGAGATGGAAACTACAGTACAAATTTGACCGGATGTGGGGAGAGGGTTTATTTTGATTAATCTCCTATCTGTGATGGTTGCCTCTTTTGTTATCTTGGGACCCAGGTCTCTTACCTCTCTGGCCCTTGGCATTGGTTTTTTCCAGTATTTTGGGGGAAGGGCATTTTGCCTCTGAACATGTATCCATTTCAGGGATTTTGTGATTTATTTCCGGATTTCACTTGAAATCAACTCCCATGTGTCCTTAGATCTCCACGTATATCACCCATCAAATTTCAGTTATGTTTCACTTGCCTTTAAAAAATTTTTTTGTTTATTTGAGAGAGATAGTGAGAGAATACATAGGGTGGGGAGGGCCAGAGGTCAGAGGGAGAGGGAGAGAGAGTCTGAAGCAGACCCTGTGCTGAGCACAGAGCCCACCTCGGGGCTTGATCTCACCACCCTGAGATCAGAAAGTGAGCCAAAACCGAGTCTGAGGCTTAACAGACTGCACCACCCTGGTGCCCCTTCATTTGCCTTTTGAAACATCTTGTAATTGCTTCCTACTTAGTCCATTCTCCTGTTTAACTTTGGTGGTCCTTTCTTGCTTCCCAGTCTGGCTCTCCATGATCAGTCATCTCTGATCTAAATGAATCCTTGCTCGAGAAAAGTAATAGATCATCAATTATACTTCTACCAATCTAAACCAATTCCCCCATCAAGTTGTCCTACTCACACAATTAGCTGCTGATGTACTGGTATAATGTAAGGATATGTTATTTTCCTTAAAACTGGATGATTTGGGGGGATGTTGAATGTTATTTTTCTCTATGCATGAAAGAGATATCTTGAGTCCTTTGGAAGAGCTGTGGTGTAACTCTGCCTACCTCTTCTCTTCAATTCCTCCTCTTAGCTGGTGTGGGTAGAGCCTTGTGTTTGGCTGAGAACACAATTCCCTCTTTCAACTTTCACAACATCATGGCATCTCTGTCTCCTTACAGCTGGTGCATAAAACATATAGTTCTGGCTCCTTACCACATCTCAAAATATCTGCACTTAGAAGCCCCTGTTAGTGAATTTAGAAAGGATTGACAACAAGCCAGGATCTGGAAAAAATCTTACCTCAGATCTCTAATATTTGCAAAGAACTATATATTTAAGTCAGTTGGCAATGCATATGTAAAATGTTAAATAATAAGAATGATATAAATAGTGACTAAAGGAGAAATGTTTTACACATCTGAAGATGCACCATTATCCAATTTCTGTGGCATAGACACCTACCTACTTAGGAAAGTCCGCATCAACTTCTTTCTGGCCACATAGCTAGATTCTGTTTTATGGTTTCCCATGAAGCCAGGAAGGGCATGTGACTGAGTTCCAACCAATAGAATTGTGAGTAAATATGATCTCTACCTCACGTGCTGGATAGGTCTCCTGTTGAGACCATCCCTCCCCTTCTGGTGGGCTGGAATGGAGATCACTGCCACAGTCATCTTGGAAGCAATGTGCCTCCAGCACCTTTGTCTTCCTGACTGTGACAGCTTCTTTGAGAGTGCCGTGGAGGCTCGCCTCCCGTCTATGAGCCACTCAGAACTAGTCTGTGAGCAACAAGCAAACATTGCGTTTAAGCCATTACCATTGTGATAGCTAATAGCTTTTCTGATTAATACAGTAAAGAAATTAATTTAAAACATAAAGACTTTATTTCAGGCTGGATGTTCTCAATTATATTTTTTGGGAGATGTGGATTTTAACTGGATATGGAAAGATGGTGGAGGATTTGTATCAGTGGAGATCACGGTGGATATTCAAGGTATATGACAAGAAGAAGCAGAAATCAAGAAGAAATTTGTGAGCAAATCAATTTGAGCAAAGAAGGATGATTTTTAAGAATAGCTCGAAGCATGGCTGAATAATAGGATTGAGCCAGATTTTGAAAGGCTTTTAATGTTTGGATAAATATTTTGTTTTAATAAGTTTGGCAGTATGTATATCTGGGAAAAAACTGAACATTGTGTGTATTGACGTAATAAAGTAATATTCTAAGAAGATTATTCTTGTGAACATAGTTTGAGGCCAATGTGAACTAAATGGCTATTCTAGCTATGAAGATAACTCTTGCCTTTCAATTAATCAAATTTAAATCCCGAGGATTTATTTCTGTTTTGTAAATACAGATTAAAAGGCAGAAATAATCAACTTGAATGGCCTCTCCACATGACCAAGGATTTGCCCAATTATTTTTATGAAAGGATGGATGTGTGTTCTTTAGAACTAAGGCTGCTTGACGAGCATTTGTAACGGTCCTTTTACTCACAGTGCTCTCAGCCTGATGGGAAAGGAAGACATTACATGAATAATTACATAATTATAATTATAGTTAAGTGTTTGCAAGGAGGATGACAAGGAGGCATGAGTGTATACCATGGGGTCCTAACATAATGGGGGGGGCAGGGTGGTATTCAGGAAAGCTTCCCTGACCAGTAAAAGAAATTGTAGACAAAGTAGGACATTGGTTCTCCCTGAGATCATCAATTATTTCTTAAGGTCATGAGGTCAAATAGGGTTGGGGGTAGGGAATACCAAATGATTTGGCCACACACAAAGGGGCAGGTGGCAGACGATGAAGGACATAAGAAGCCACAGATAAACCAGGAGGAAATGAGCAGTCAATAACTCCCTGGCTCTTTGAACATTCTGTAGTGTGGAGAATGAGAGTATAATGGGTGGGACCAGAAATCATAAAAGTCAGTTTCAGGTATACCTATTTAAATCCATTAGAGCTTCCCTATTTGGGAAGCAGCTCAGACAGTGGTTAGAGAAATGGGATGAATAGCACTAGTGTCCTCAGTGATGTACTTAGAGCTATTTAAAAATGTTTATTCTCAGGCTGCCTTTAAATTCACTAGGAAAAAAAAAGTTCTTGTCCTAGACTAATACATCTTACCTTCATTTCCTCTTCAACCCCTCCTCTCAGTTTAGCCGAAGACTCCATTTCCTCACTGTAATTCTCACATTATTCATAGTTGATTCTCCTTAAAATAGGTTGTTTTTTAACATGATCATCTGGAAGCAATTTAAACAAAAAGCATTTATACATAAGCTCAGTTCGCTGCTTTCCAAAGACTTTGAGAATGATTAATGTTGGCTAGTTAAATATCACACCGGTCAATAAGACCAAGTAAAGTCACTAGAACAGCAAATAAACATCAGACTCTCATTCTGAGGGCAAGGAAAGGGGAAGGCATGTATCCCAGCCACCTCTGTCCCCAGCAAACCAGAATCTCAGGTAACATCCATGTGATTTGTGCTGACACATCTCTTTAGTATAATTCACTGATTACCTGGGTCTTGTCTAAACTTTGTTTAATAAATAAAGAGCAAGACAGACTTAAGATGTGCTATTTGCCATGTTTATTAAATCATTTATTTATTAACTAATTCTTGGATGCCCACTTTGTGTTGGGCATGATGATGGGTTTTGGGTAACCTGCAGTGGAAAGGTAGCCATAATCCCTTTTCCCCTGGAAGTTCTGTGAGAGGCAAGAAACAGATGCCACCTAAGAAAGGATGATGACCTGGGACATGTGTTATAAGGGGGGAGTGCAGGGCAGCAGGCAGAAATGTGGCAGGGAAACAATGTTAAGCCATGAGCTAGCAGTGTTCTCCCCGAGAAACACATGCTTAGGTTCTGACCTGGAGAAACTGTGGAATTAGCCCGAAGAAGATGAAGGAAGAGGAATGTTCTTGGCAGAAAGAAGATCACTGGCAAAGAGCACAAACAGCTTGGGGAGATGCAGGAAGTGAAAGAATTTCGGTACATTTTGAGAATAAAATATGTGATTTGGTGTCCAGAAATGAGCCTGGCAATGAATCTGGAGGCACAGGCCATATCATAAACCCAGGACCTTATGGTGGCTTTTATCTTAATAGCAGTGCGAATCCACTGCAGAGGTTCAAGCAGGGAAGGACATGATGACATGGGGTAGGGAAGGTTGGATGAGGGGTGGGGGAGCAGTGACTGCAGTAGTCACGTGAGAGATGGTAGGCGTAAGCCCTGGGTAGCAGCAAGAATAAAGACGCAAAGGATGTCATGTGTATAAAAATGCCATGTGTTACAGGTTGTAGAGCTGTGCTCTATGGACCCCTGAACTCTGATGCTATAACTGACCCATGGTGTGTTATCATTTGTCCATTAGTCTTCAGTATTTGAAAATGTATGCATTTGTTTTAGTACCGATCTTTTGGGATACACGACTAGGGCATGAGGTTCCTGTGAAGAGTTTTCACATCCTGTGAATTACTGAGAGCACTCATTTGTCTAGGTACTGTTTTCAGCAACACTGCCCCAAAACAACTTTCTTATCTTTTAAGGATATATGAATGTTTCTATAGAAGTTGAAGTAAACTAGCAGGTGAGAATGTCAATATTTCAATTTTTTTTTTATAGCTTGTCACATTTCTCCTTGAGGCAGACTGCGTTGAAAGCAGACTTTACAGAAGTAGAAGAGGACATAACGTTCTTCAGATGCGAATTTATTAGCGTCTCTCTGGGGGACAGAAGACACCCACAAAGCAGTTCTTTTATGTTGTGGGCTGCTTTCCACTAGTTTTTGGTATAGAAATATGCCTATCTGTTCTCTTTTCAGGAGGAAGTTATTGACTAGAGTGTTGAGAAGGCCTGGTTTTTGGTGGTATAAAAAATTTAGTTTTAAGAATTCAAATGATCAGTTCAAAATTCAGATACTTTGTTTTTTATTTTTTAAATATTTATTTATTAATTTGAGATAGATAGAGAGAGAGAAAATGAGCAGGGGGAGGGGCAGAGGGAGAGAATCCTTGGGCAGACTCCCTGCTGAGTGTGGAGGCTAATGCAGGGCTCGATCCCAGGCCTCTGAGATCATGACCTGAGCCGAAATCAAGAGTTGGACGCTTAACCCACTGACTCAGCCGGTCACGAGCTCCAACATTCAGACGCTTTATAGATCTACTAAAAAAAAGACAAATGTGCTCCACGTGTTAATTTTTCTATTGTGAAAACATTACTAAGAGTCATTTTATGTCTTCTAATTAAATACATTTAGCATCATCTGAGTGTTGTAGTGATTCTGCCTTGTACATTGTAGGTTAGTGCGGCTTTATATCAACGGTATTCAAGAGGACATTGGGCTCTACTTGTGTTTCAGCTAGCCCCACACACCAAGGTTAGCAGAGGCTCTAGCTCCTATAAGGGCCTGTGAAGGAGGTCAGGGTCCATATCCTCCAATGCCTCCTGACTAGTTCTGTGCTTAGTTAATGCGAGTAGGCTTCGACGAAAGTAGGATCTCGAGCAAGTAGGACCCAGTGCCATAAGCTGAGTGCTAGGAGGAGAGCAGTTGCTTTGATATCCTAAACTGTGAGTCAATACGTCCAGATGTAAATGTTGAAAGATTGTTACGTTCTGCCTCAATTTATTCCTTTAACTCTCCTTGAGAAGTAAATGGGCAGAAACATGGATGGGTAGATAAATTAAAAGGCGAATTTCATTTTGGGGGGATTGTTTAGTATATGTTCATTGTTTAAAATATTTTACTATGTATTTTTCAATTACAAGTGACTTTTTCTTATATCCAAGGTGAAATTTAAAATGAATTAGATGAAGCAGAGCAAAAAAAAAAATAGACCTTTCATTTTTATTTTTTTTAAGATTTTATTTATTTATTTTAGAGAGGGAGATAGCATGAGTGGGTATGGGGCAGAAGGAGAGAGAATCTGAAGAAGACTCCACACTCAACGTGGAGCCCGACTCGGGGCTCGGTCCTACGACTGGAAGATCACATCCTGAGCAGAAACCAAGAGTCAGATGCTTAAGTGACTGAGCCACCCAGGTTATCTTAAATTGCGTATCTTAAATTTAATTTTTTTAATTTTTAAAATTGAATTTAATTTTTTAAATATTTTAAATTAATTTTAATTTTTTTAAATTTAATTTTTAACTTTAATGTTTAAATTTAAATTCAATTTAAATATTTAAATTGAATATCTTAAATTGAAGAAGATCCAGTATTAGGTCTGAAGTGAATTAATATTATCAAGAGAATTCTACTATGGACCCAAAGTATATGCATTTTGCTTCATAGTCGACATGTTGGTCTATTCCAAGAAGTCAGGGTTCTAAATTGTTAAAAATTACTATGTTTAAACTCCTAGCTCAGAGTTTTGAGAAACAGCTTTAGCACTGATACACAGCTACATTTTTTCTCCCAATTTTTTATTTAAATTCCAGTTAGTTAACATATAGTGTAATAATATGAGTTTCAGGAGTAGAATTTAGTGATTCCTCACTGACATACAACACCCAGTGCTCATCACAAGTGCCCACCACCCATTTAACCCATCCACCTGTCCCCCACCAGCCACCCTCAGTGTGTTCTCTGTAGTTAAGAGTCTTTCTTACAGTTTGCCTTCCTCTCTTTCCCCCTCTATATTCATCTGTTTTGTTTCTTAAATTACACATATAAGTGAAATCATGTGGTATTTGTCTTTCTCAGAATGACTTATTTTGCTTAACATAATACTCTCTAACACCTTCCACATCTTTACAAATGGCAAGATTTCATTCTTTTTGATGGCTGAGTAATATTCCATTGTGTGTGTGTGTGTGTGTGTGTGTGTGTGTGTGTGTACATGTGTTATACCACATCTTCTTTGTTCATTCATCAGCCAGTGGACATTTGGGCTCTTCCTGTAATTTGGCTATTGTAGATAATGCTGCTGTAAACATTGGGGGGCAGGTATTCCAAGGTAAGTACTTAGTAATGACATTGCTGGGCTTCAGGGTAGCTCTATTTTTAGCTTTTTTTCTTTTTTCAAGATTATTTATTTATTTGACAGAGAGAGAGAGAGAGAGATCACAAGTATGCAGAGAGGCAGGCAGAGAGAGAGAGGGGGAAGCAGGCTCCCTGCTAAGTAGAGAGCCCAATTCGGGGCTCGATCCCAGGACCCTGATGTCATGATCTGAGCCTAAGCCAGAGGCTTTAACCCACTGAGCCACCCAGCCACCCCTATTTTTAGCTTTTTTGAGGAACCTCCACACTGTTTTCCACAATGGCTGCATGGGTTTGCATTCCCACCAACAGTGTAAGAGGGTTCCCCTTTCTCCACATCTGTTGTTTCCTGTGTTGTTAATTTTAGCCATTCTGACAGCTGTGAGATGATAGCTCATTGTAGGCATATAGCTACATTTTGACCGTTTTATGTATTTTAACACCTTGTGCATGTTACATTTCCTGTAGGCTTCCTCAAAAACAGTTCTCTCAACCAGCTTCCTCACATTACTGGGAGCAGTCTGATAATTGCCCATCTTATTCCTTCTCCTGAGTTCTTTATGGGTCAGCATCCTGGCTGTCTTCTAATTTGGTCAGTATTTGAAACATGTGCCAAACTGAATTCTTGTATGTTACATCTGTCTGTAGTCCTCTATCTCTTGATTTTCTTGTTTTCTCAAGTTTCACATTCAGTCCATCTGCAAACCCTGATGACTCTGACTCTCCCTCATAGTACATCCTGAATTCTGTCCCTTCTCACCACCACAGCCACCAGCATCCCTCAAGCCACCGTCATCAAAGGACATTACCTTCTTACTGGTCTCTCTGCTTCTACCCTCGTGCCCTTCCATATCCTACTGACAATCGCATCTTGGTGATCCTGAGTCACCATTTTATGGGCAAATCATGTCACTTCCCTACTGAAAATGCTGCAAGAAATTCCCACCCAGATTTCTTGTTTTAGGCTCTAAAGTATCTGCATACGTAGACTGTCACTTTCACAAGAGCCGAGGTACCAGTTCCTGGTTATTGTTCTGTCTTCAATACTCAGCCTAATGCCTCACACACAGCAGGGACTCAGTAAGTGCTTGTTGACTGAGTGAGTGTGTCCATGAATAAACCAAGAGTGTTCCCATAAAGTCAATGGAACCTCCACTTGGCCTAAGGATTCCAGACCCCTCTTTTTCACAAGGGAACATTTCTTCTGCTTGACGATATTATCCAAGTAGGTGTAACTTTGAGTCACTTCTCTGTGTAAATCTGAATTGTCGTTTTTCTCCTAAATGAGCAATTCTGTCTTATAATTTGCAGTTGAACAGCAATCCCAGGAGAGGCCAATGGGAGCATGTCTTTGTGAGGAGAGGCCAATGGGAGCATGTCTTTGTGAAACTGGTGGGGATGGAGGTTGTTCTGAACCAAGAAGGAGAAGCTCTTGTCCCCACATTTGTTGGGGACCTGAGCCTCTCCTAGGTGTCGGGGGAGCTGGTAAGAAAGGTCATGGCTGGGGGGAGAAAAGAGAGAACAATCCCAGAGACGGCTGCTCTGCAAGGTGGAGCTGAGAGATCCTGTGAGAGGGGAGTGGGGACGGGAAGAAACCTCTGGGGGTGCGCATGATGAGCACACGGGTGAACAGTGAGCTTTGATGGTGCCCAGCAGTTTCTGGCTTGAGAATAACTAACCAGGATGTCAAATAGCAATGCAAACAGAGCATGTTTCCGAAGGAAGTGAGGATTACTATCAGAAGACGTACCCATACTGCTGGTCCAAAAAGAAAAAGGAAAATGCTAGTTTTCAGTATCGCGATTTCATGATGTCTAATAATATTACAAAGTAAATACAAGACAATCTCTCACTCATGTCTCCAGCACCGCCTCTTTCATAAAAGACGAAGTGCTGTTAAAATTTATGGTCTCCTGTAGTTTACTTGGTGTTAGTGTCCACATCGTACTTGAGAAAGGTCTGGCTAGCTTCTTTTCTTAACCGGGCTGGCCAGATGTTTTATGACAAATAGCCACAATTGGTTTTTGCAATTGCCTGCCAAGTGTGATATTTAGCAACTAGACAGTTGGCTGCAGTCTTTAAAATATGATGCTTGTGGAGAGAACAATCTCTGTTAATCGTTGAAATGCCATTCCAAGTTATTAGCTTTCAGTTTTTATTTTCCCAGTGCTTTTTCTACACATCCGTCGAAATTGTCAATCCTCTCTTATTTTGTCAAATAATAATTTGTATGAGTTAAATATTTTAATCATTGTCTCTAAAATACTGATAAAATAGCCAAGGATAGTTTAATATCTACTTTTTTTTGTTTAATATCTACTTTAAGGTATGGATGAATTTTTGAGGAAAATAAGTTAAAACTTACATTTGCTTATATTTACAAATATGAGCACATAAAAGGCTCACTGATCCTGAGAGTCCTATGATACGGAACCACTCACAATGCCTTCTCTTTTGAGAAGTATCAAATACATAACACAGGCTTCCTTTCTGCTTCCCTACCCCATCCCTCTCACACTTGGTCTTCTTGATTTCTTGGCTATCTAAATTCAACACGTCTGGAAGGTGTGTTGGCACCCTCAAAGCAAAAGGTGCCTGGAATGAACAAGGTTGGTCTGTGGGGAGTGCAGCTGTTGCATTGGCCATATCTCTTCACTCCTTGGTAGACGAGATGGCACAGCTGAGCTCTCTGGGGGGTAGGTTAGCCTGGTGATCTTGGATGACATTTGAGGGGACAGGGTTGGGGGGGCATCTTCCTCTGCCCTTTGGAGGACATCTTGTTGGCACACTCAAATGCCAGAAGGGGATCTGACTCTCAAATTACATGCCTTAATCTACAGTTTTACTCAATTGAAAATCAAATTTGGGATAATGAAGTCTTGCTAGTATTCAAAAGAATTTCATTTTTCTGAAAGTATCCAGCTTGGTGGCAAGAACATGGGCTATGCACTCTGCTGCTCGTTATATACACAGATACCCAAGAGCCAGGTGCTCACTGCCAGCCCTCAGTCTCCAGGGAGTTGAGAAGATTGAATGGCCTATTACTCAACCATCCACTTCAGGAGAGCGACCTCCTTGTTGGTCTGGGCCCTGTCCAGAGTGCCTGGTGTAGAAATCCAAGACATATTTGCACAAAGTGAAAACCCTATTTAAATGTTGTGCTGAGCTGATTTATTACTATGGAGAGAGACTACATCTCTGTTTTCTCTTTGGGATTAAATGGATTTATCTGTATAATGGTGACTAATTGCTTTAAAATCTTCAAGGGAGAAAATTGCTGTAAATAGTGAAAGCAGACACAAACAAAAAAACAGACGACCAGAACCTTTCTTCATGGACCCATTCGGGTAGCCATGTTTTCAGGCAAGTATTCTGAGCTGGTTAAGTGGAACTGAGAGATAATTCGATGTGATTAGAAGTGAGTTACTTCGGAGCCAGATACACCCAGTTTTGAATACCAGCTCTGATTCCTGGTTGCTGAGGAGTGGTGATTACAATGCTTGACCTCTCTGAGCGCTCGTTCCTCATCTGCAAAATGGAGACAACGATGGATTAGATATGATGCTTATAAAGCACCCAGTGCAGCATGTGACCCTGGAAGGCAATGAAAAAATCACTCTTATTTGAAGACCATCCTGTTAGGGGGACTGAATTTTCTTATGTTGTAAAATGTTCATTGCAGAAGTGTTGACTAAATATAAATTCTTGTCATGTGTCTAGAGAAACCTTGAGCAAAATATAAAAGAAATTCAATGGCATTCATAGCTCATCAGGACATATGCGTTTTGGGAAGAGGTGGGAAGTTACTTTGCCCCCTTTGATGTGAGCTGTTTAAGAGAGTGAATCTAGGGGCACCTGGGTGGCTCAGTGGGTTAAGCCACTGCCTTCGGCTCGGGTCATGATCTCAGGGTCCTGGGATCGAGCCCTGCATCGGGCTCTCTGCTCAGCGTGGAGCCTGCTTCCCCCCTCTCTCTCTGCCTGCCTCTCTGCCTACTTGTGATCTATCTGTCAAATATTAAAAAAAAAAGAGTGAATCTATAGGTTTGATGCTAAAATACAGCCTCCCCCGCCCCGTTTTTAAGAAGCATTTTTAGTGTTCTCATGGACCACGATGAACTAGACTCCTTGTTCCTGAATTTGGTAAACCATGTGTACTATAGTTTTTTAAATGCTTCTTGACCCAGGCTTGAGGCCCCGGATAGAAGTCCGTCAGTACCCTTCTTAGCTAATCCCACCCCAACCAACCTCCCTCATCAGGCCCCCTACTGCAGGTCTAGTAACCTGGCTGTAATCATTCCAGACCCAGGTAGCAGGCACATAGGGACAACCCCATGTCCCCAGGGCCAGTTAAGCCTGCTCACTGTCTCACGTATTCCTTTTCAAGGAAACCACAGTGAAGACATTTCCCCACAGCACCCCCCCCCTCCGCCTTATGTTCTACCCTTCATTTTCTGTGTGGCCCCTTCTAACATGATATATGCTCCCTCTCTTAGGAGAATAAATTATCTCTCTTTTTTCCCTACAGTTTTACTGAGGTATAATTGATAAGTAAAAATTACATATGTGGAAGGTGGAGAGTGTGATGTTTATACATATATATATATATATGTAAATCTACAGCAATAGCTTGTATGCAGCCTTTCTCCACTTTTTGGCTACACTTGTGTTGCTACAGGTTCTTAATTGGACTCTTGAACACTCCTAGGGCTATTTTCGTATGTGGATAGCAGTCTCATTCTTAGTTTTTGTGGGGGATAAAGGCCTGTGTTCCCTTCTCTGCCATCTTGCTGATGTCACTCCCAAAATGATCTTTGCGACTGCAGTTGCCTCCTGATCTGCTGGTCTCGCTATATCTAAGTAAGAATGCGCACTATTAAAATACCATGGTCCTAACTCAGGAAACATTGGATGTTGTTGAGGATTTGGAAAAAAGGAAACCCTCTTACACTGTTGGTGGTGCAGCCACTCTGAAAAATAGTATGGAGGTTTCTCGAAAAGTTAAAAATAGAGCTACCCTATGACCTAGGAAGTGCACTACTGGGTATTTATCCAAAGGATACAAACATCTTGATTCGAAGGGGCACATGCCCCCCAGTGTTTATAGCAGCCATGTCCACAATGGGCAAAATATAGAAAGAGCCCAGATATCTGTCAACAAATGAATGGATAAAGAAGATGTCTCATATATAGGTATATACATATACATAATGGAATATTACCAACCATCCAAAAGAATGAAATCTTGCTGTTTGCAATGATGTGGATGGAACTAGAGGGTATTATGCTAAGTGAAATCAGTCAGTCAGAGAAAGACAGATATCAAATGATTTCACTCATATGGATTTTAAGAAACAAAACTCATGAACACAGGGGAAGAGAAGGAAAAATAAGATAAATCAGAGAGGGAGACAAATCATAAGGAACTCTTAACTCTAGGAAACAAACTGAGGGTTGCTGGAGGGGAGGTGGATGGGGGGATGAGGGTCCTGGGGGAGGGGCATTAAGGAGGGCACTGGATGTGATGAGCACTGGGTGTTACATGCAACTGATGAATCTCTGAATTCTGCCTCTGAAACTAGTAATATCCTATATGTTAATTAAATTGATTTTAAATGAAACATTTTTTAAAATAAAATACCATAGTTCTATAGGATTGATGCTCAAGGCTGTCTCAAATCTTTTTAAGGCATTTTGATAAAAAAACATTTTTCTTGTGCACATAATACTGACAGCTGAATATGTAAAGAACATATGCGCAGTGTGTGCCCATGCTCTCTCCTTGAATGGGGGACCAGACCAAACTCTGGCATTTCATTTTGTGTCTTTTTTTCATAGTATTGTTGTTCAAAAACAGAGTTTACTTTGAAGTAAAAATAAAAATTGGAAAAAAAAAAAGTAGGATCCTGGAGGCTCCCTGGTTTTCACCGTCTACTGTTCTCTATAATAACTATTGTATCACATCAAGTCATTGCCTCACCACTGAGAAATCTGTGCTCACCTGAAATGCCACGTGTGTGTGAAGGGGCCTAAATCGTATTTCCAGGGAAAGTACAATTTTGAGTTTTCTCTTCTGACTGAGTTTAAAATTTTAATTGTAATATGACAGTAAAATGAGTTGATCTATCTGCCTTGGATTAACAACAAACCAGTTCAGCGGATGGAAATCCACCACGTCTGCGGCTGCTGACACAGTGACCTAATAGTACCATGGCCAAAAAAGATTTTCACCTAATCGATGCTAACTAGGTCTTTGACATTTCCATTTTTACTTTAAAGAATTGGAAAAGGAACATTTTCTCATGACACAACTATTAGTACTCCTTATGATAATAAGAGGTTTTAAATTGAATATATTTTTCTGACATATCTATTTTCTTCCTCAAGGCTGTTTCTTAACATTAAGCTATAGTAATATGGTTATTTACAATATGTGTGAATTTATTTTGGTGCTTAAAATTTTCTGAAGACATTGGATAATTAAAAGCTTTTCAGAATTTGAATGCTATTTTTATCAGAAAAGTTAAGTTTATTTTCCTGGGAATGACGTTTCCTTCTATCAGATGGCTGCGGCTGAAGGTTCTCTAGTTCTCTTTGCAGCTACTGGTAACCGGTGGATTTATAGTTAATTTACAACAGGACAGTTTTAGCATGGCAGTTTCTAAGACACCATGATACATAATTAGGTGACCAGAAAGGATAATGGTTAAGAGCGGGACATCAGCAGTCAAGATTGCTTGGGTTTTCATGCTGGATCTAGATCTAACTAGCTACATGGCTTTAGGCAAGACACTAAACTACTTCTATCCACTTAATAGATGTTAACACACTGTCTGCTTTCCACGCTGATCATTTGCCTACACTGATACAGTATTTCGTAGAACATTTGGTATGTTCTCAACAAGGGGAAATTATGCTAACCTAAAACTACTTCAAATACCATTTAATTATTTTCGTTATGAAATTTGAAGCCTATTAAACATTTGTCGCTTATTTTTTGGTGATGTTGCAGTATGTCTTTGTTATATAAGATAAGGCAGAGAGATTCTTGTTTTTATGTACTTTTTATTTCTTTTTTTTGAAGACTTTACTTATTTATTTGACAGAGAGAGAGACCACAAGCAGGCAGAGAGGCAGGCAGAGAGAGAGGAGGAAGCAGGCTCCCTGCTGAGCAGAGAGCCCCATGCTTGGCTCGATCCCAGGACCCTGAGACCACGACCCGAGCCAAAGGCAGAGGCTTAACCCACTGAGCCCCCCAGTCACCCTGAGATTCTTGTTTTTAAAGGAAAATGTCAGAGCAAGATTACCTTGAAGTAAATTTAGGCAGCATATTAACAGTTATATATAATAATACCCTATTTAAAATGAAAGTCCGTGTATAGTACAGAACAGTAACCGCAGGCCACATTTGTTGACCCGACCTCTCTCCCTGTACAGTTTACTCATAATGTCATTTATCATCACACCAACTAAGCAGACTAAACTCTGGTGTTAGGCGGATTTTATAGAGGTGGAAACCGAGGTGTACAGAGGATGGGAGACTTCCCCGCACTGCATGCAGAGTAACTGACATCAGGTTTTAAACCCAGACTTTCTCACTCCAACTTTGACCTATCTGAGAACTAAACATAAATCAATCCGACGTAAATCAATTCAGGAAATATTTATTGACGACATGTTTTCCTCAAGGCTCTAGAAATTCCCATTATGCCCTCAGAATGTGGGGGGAAATAAAAAAGAATCCTACCTAACATATGGATTTACCCCTTAAGGTTCTTACAGATTTCAGAATCTGGCATGTATAATGTAGTTTTGCATTAAGTTAATGACATAATACATGCCTTTCCTTTATAGCTTCACAACACATGATCTGCTCTGAGGGAATTACAGTCCAGTACATCATGACAACATTAAAAGATCCTGTCGTCACAGGAAGTAACTATCTACCAATATTCCTCTAGCTTGAAATAGCAAACTAAAGTGGAGTAGTCTGTTACTTAAATTTGGATTGCCTGTTTCGATATTTAGTTAGGTTATGAACTTGACTATGAGAGCCATCAAGGGTAGACATTTGGGTGGCTGAGGAAGAGCAAAAGTACTTGTGTTTTTGGTGGGCTGGAACTGGTGTGTTTGTACTCTGAAGGGCCCCGGGCATCAAAGACACCGAGCACTGAAGCGGGTAAGAGTGAAAGCCACCGGAACAGAGAGGAACTTAAGACCAGCAAAATGCCTTCACTTTTTCAAAGAGTTTCTCTAGGGCATTGTTTCCGGTTTAGGTATCACAGAGAGTAAATGGTCGTTCTAATGGAGAAACAGCTTAAAAAGGTAGGAACTCTGAAGCGACTCCTGCTTGGTTCTTACCACAATTTTGTTATTGTGGGATTTTGTACCCTTTTCAGTTAATGTTGGTCAATATTAATTGTTGAATTGATGCAACCATCTAAGCCAGAATATGTGGTGTTTTCTAAGAAAAGCATAAAAGAACAATGATCAAAATATTAGATTTGCTAAATAGGGGCATATTTTTCTCATTTTCTCTTCCCTACCTAATGAAGATTAATATTGATAAATACTTTTTAAGCTTATTTAGCAGAAAACAAGTTTGGCATTAAAGAGTGCTAATGTAAATCTTTTTGGAAAATAAATCATTATTTTGATTCTATTCCTCATTTTCAGATGGGAGCACAATTACTTGAAAGTATTTCATATGTTAAAAAGAATGAGAATTATTATTTTGAGCATTTCATTAGGTTCTCAATTTCCTGATTCTTATCACTATTCTTGAGAAACTACCATATATAAGAAGAACAGTGTGATTTCAGTGATTTATGGAGAACTTTGTTCCAAAGATAGTCAAGTGATTTTTTTTGGTCAAGTAAATATTTCATGACACAGTTAAAAATAACTGTTGTAAAATACTGACTAATACGGGGCTTGGAATGTAAATTAAGCTCAACGCCGTAACTGATGGGGCTGGGCTTTCCAGTGGTTCTTTCACAGGATTTTTCATTTCCATCTATCAGATGCCATTTCCTGTGTGGTTCCTATATTACAGCCATTTCTCTGCAGCTATGACAGAACACGGCATCAAGCTCAACTGACGGTCTCCGAGTCCCTGTGGACCACATGGGCGCACAGACAGGAGAGACATACATTTTTGTGTCAGGGGGTAATGAGCATCTTTTTTTCCACCTGCAATTTTCACTGCGGTTCTTTGTTTGCCTGTTGATCCCAAACAATTCTTCCCACATGGCACTCACACTCTCTCAAAGGGTTCTTTATTCCCTTGTACCTAGCAGCCCAGGACAGCTACGGAAATTTGCAATGAACATGAAAATAGAATTCTGGCTTGGTGACACAGAGAAATAATGATGAAGGTAAACGATGAGCTCAGTTTTGATGTATTATTTAGAAACCTTGCATTGCTTCCATGAAGCTGTTCCCCTGAGCACTGACAAGGCGTGATAGTGGGAAATGCCGTGATGGGCAGATGGAGGGAAATCATGTTAAATATGCTTTTTTTTTTTTTTTACATGACTTTGTGTACTTGCTCAGGGGTCAAGAAAGAAAAAAAAAGATCCTGCTAACCAGCATGACTTATAATCATTACACTGCTTCAGATAGTTGTACCTTGTTGACGATCAGTCACTCATTATTTGTCTATTTGTCGGGAATCATCTGCTACGGGCTTGTTGCTCCTTTGCCGCCTTTGTTTTATTATGGTGTTTTATTTCATTAATAATGCTCTTCAGCGCTGTAAGAAGAGACCTGGAAACAAGGGTGTATGTTTATACAGCAGTCAGGCCTGGCTTTCACTGCTAAGGTAACAAAGAGTGCAAAGGGATTTTTGAAAGCAAGAAGCCAACTTCGCCTGTACAGTTCCAGAAAGATGAAAATGCATTCCTGTGGCCTGGAGAAATCCCAGGTGATCCTGCAGTATCATTAGAACCTTTTCCTGAAGATGTTACCATGCCTATATTGCCTTATCATTTGTGGAGAGCCTGTAAAAATGTATATTTTTAATTAAACAATGGAAACAGGTCATACCTGGGTGAAACTGCCTCCAATGCATTATCTACACTACTCGCCTCCCACCACGCTCCTTCTCCCTCGTTAAAAAATTAGTGGCTCATTTTCCCAGAATTTGCTCTGGGAAATTGAGGTTTGCTCCTACTTAGGTTTCAGCAGTTAAAGGTTCAAGTTCCCTGTCCCATTAGTATGCAGGCAGGATGGGAAGTAGATTGTGAGGTCTGTAAATGAGGCCCAAACTATCTCGAGGGGGGCTGACTGCCCTGTTTTGCTTGAGGTGTGGGGCGAGGGGCCATTGTCCAAGTGACGGCTTGCTGGTGGTTGATAGGCACGGTCACATTCAACACCGAATAATAAAATTAGGTGCTAAAAGTGGAATTATTAGAGAAGACAACACTTGGGGAATGATGGAAGAGCACTCCAGATGAGATAAGACTCTCGGTAAAGGTTAACCTGGACGATTGATGAAGAAAAATTAGGACGAGAATAACCACAGGACAGCACCATTTATAGGACTGTGCTCGAACTGAGTGTTCAGCATGAGACATAAATGGGAGGAAAGAAAGTTCTTCATAAGGGCTGCGATAGAATGCATCTTTTAGAATATTTTAATAACTTTAACAAAGCATCAAATCAGAGACTGAGAAATAATCTGTAATTGCTACTGGTGAGTTTATTTGCTCAGCGGTCCTGAGATTCTATGTAACAGTGATACGTGCAGGATGATATGAAGTATACTGGCATCCTTTGTTTGCGGAGAAGATAGTTGATAAAAGGGACAAGAGCTCCTATCTGTATCTGCCGACGATGTTCTTGTGATAAAAGTTGGAAGTGGTCATACAAGGAGCCATGAAATATGGGGAATGATGGTTTCCCTGGTCCTGGAGAACTCTGGGGGGTGCAATTCAGGGGACTCTGAAAGGGGGTACATCTTCTGATGGTAAGGTTCTGATTAGCCAAGGGAGATTGGAACTCAGACTTGTAAACCAGAAAGCCTCAGCAAGTTTGCTACAGAGATGACTCCAGTGCCTTGAATCTCAGACCACAGACCACTGGGAATTGCATGACTTGTCCCTGGCATAAGCAGGTGGCTTTCCCGGATGCCCACTTTCCTTTCTTAGAAGCCTAATCAGTGTAATAATCAGTGTGATAAAGCAGGCTCAGATACATGCCTTAAGCTAGAGGCTTGAACTTCTTGAGTGCTTAATTGTTGCAATCAGCTTATACATATGTTTTAAGTATTGTTTCTAAAATAATTATGAATATAACATGATGTTGGTGGTTTTGAAACTGCGGATTTCCATGCTTGGGGGAAAATATAATAATATATCTGTTTATGTTTTAGAAGCTGCAAGGTTTAATTTTATTTAGTTCTCTATGTTCTGAGGCAAAAGCCTTGAGATCATATTTGTTTGTTTTTTACCGTGTTAGGAGTTTTCATCTTACTGCGTTTCTCCCCTTTGCATATGAGTGATTTTTACAACTGGAATTCAGGACACACGTATTCATTTACTCACTTAATACACACTTATTGAGTGCCTACCAGGCACCAGTGTTCCAGGTGCTGGGGAATAGAGATGAATATAAGAGACCAAGCCCACATGGAGCTTGCATTCTAGTGGAAGAAAGAAATAGTCAGAAAGCAAGTACATACATACTATAAAATAAGATGCTATTCAGCTGTAGGAGGAAAGACCCAGTATGGGGAGCGGTGTGGTCAGGGAACCATTACGTTTGATGCTGTGTTCAGGACAGGCCTCTCTGACGATGTGACAGTCGAACAAGAACTAGAGGGAGGGAAGAAATAAGTCTTGCCAAGAAATAAGTCTGGGAAATGAATTTTCTTGGAAGATTAGCGTTATGTGGTTTACCCTAAAAGATCAGGACTGTACCTTACCTGGAATATTTTTAATACTTTTTATGAGTCTGTATTTCATGGTTTTATTTGTCATTTTGGGAACCTGTATTGTTAACTTATACTATGTTGATCATAAATCCCTTAGACTGCAGCTTGCAGATTTCTCTCTAGTTCACAAAGGAAGGGAGGAGGAGGAGTGGGCACCCTGGGGGGGGGGATGTGTAAGGGAAAGAATTCATGTGCTAACATCCCAGAGCTCTAATTTATCTCTAAGTCTGAATGAATTAATGCAAAACCAGATATGGATTGATGATTTGTTTTGCAGAAGAATCAGTGGGTTAAAAAGGCCAAGAAATAATGTTGTAACCCCGCCCCCCCAGACAGATTGTTATTCCTTTAATCCTTCATGAAGAAATCTTAAACCAATGAGCGCTCCCTTGGATGAATTGTGCTGTTGGAAACATTAGTATTTTATTGCAGTTGTGTGAATTTTTTAGGAGAAAGTTTCCCCATAGCAGCCAATACAGTCTGACTTGATGCTGAATTACCTGGAGAAAAATGAGTATAGTCTCATGGTACCCATGAGGTAACCCACACTTTCAGAAAAAGAGAATCACAGCGGCCTGCCTTGGGAGTTTATTCTAGAAGCCCATTGTTGGAATTTTTAAAAGCTTGAAGAAAATAGCCCAGATCTTACTTAGCTGGAAGAGGAGCCCAGTAAAGGGAGCGTGCTGTATTTCATGTACAGTCTATGCGTACAAAGTGCTCACGGTCTGAAGGACGATGAAGAAGTCTAGGGTAGAAGATCATTGACTCTGTAATCTAGTATTGCTTGGTCATTCTGTACTTGTGCAGATTTCAGACAATCACACTGATGTCAAAGGTGAGTTTTTCATACTTCTAGTATCAGAAAGTTAGAATTGTACATCTGTTAGCCACTGTAATTCTGTCCATCGCATATAATCACTAAAATTAAAAATGAACTTCTCGTGAAAATAGAGTCCCAGCGCAGAAGTTGAACTTAGTACCTTTGAAATTTAAGGCAGTCACTTAATCAAACAGATTGCTGTCCCTGGTTCCAGCCTATGGGAATCCACAGGTGTTAAATTAGCTTCAGAAGGACTCCCCTATTGTTTCTTAATGGAAAACTAGAACATATGGAGACTTGCACGTGGAAAATAAGCATAAATCAAATATAAGAGATACTGAGCTTGGGCTCGGCATTTGTCTTTAGTTTTCCAAGCATGTGCAATTCTGTGCCGTTTGAGCTGTCTGATGGGGGTTTCCTATTTCATTTCAAAATAATAATGCAACAGTTTCAACATTTTAGCTTTAACCTTCTCCGTAACTAGAGGAACTATTCAAATGCTTTTGATGTGATAGTAGAGTGATTCTGTCTTTTGAGAATGACAATCAGTGCCTTTGTGATTTCACAGTATAAACTATTTGAAAGCAAGAAATGTGGAGGTGAGTAGCCTGTGATGATACTGAATCACTTGGGTATGTTTCTGAACAGTTAGGAACAGAGAGGAAATACAAAGGCAGACTAGAAAGAGTTCTTTTCACTCCAGGGATTTTTAGAGTTTCTTGGTGCATATGGATTTTAGAAAAAAAACTTATTTGGATTTGATTTATTCTTTTGACCTTGACGGTATAGAATGAAGGACAGTTTTACAGTCTTTGTAGAGCAGAGCTTGGGCATTAAATGTTCATGTTCGCACATTGTTTACAGATACCGGATTTTATGGGGTATTTGTAGACCACTGGTCAATAAAATTCTTGGTAAGCATTTCCATTCTAGTGTAATTTCGTAAAGCCAAAACATCTGACCTGAAATCACAATGTAGAGTTATTTTGTTAACAGAGCCGTGGGAAGCAAAATAGGCTGATTTTAGTCCCATTGTTTTAAAGACTTATTTTAGCCTCTGCCTGTATTCTTACATTTGAAGGACAGCTAAAAAACCCATTGCCTTCTCGGCGTTAAAACGTGGCAGTCGTGTGAGATACCACCCTTCATGAGTTTCACATCCGAGAACAAAATGAGCGAATGAATGAATGAATGAATGCAGGCACGCTTGCACGCATGGACGTCTGTGTCATGGTTTGAGGGACCTATGAGAGTCATGGTCATGAGTTAGACAAAACCCATCTTGTGATGACTCCTCACTTTAAAAATCCCTCTTCTGAAATTTTCAGCTAATTATTACAAAAGTAAAAACCTTGGGAATTCCTTACTTATTTTCTTTTAATTTTTTCTTCTGCTAATCAGTGCTCTTTGCTGTTGTCATCGCTCTGACCTGCCACTGCTTTACATCCAGTTGTTTTGTGGAGCGATCCTCCTGTTGGTCGGCCTTAGGAGAAACAAATCAATCACCGGCAGCCTCAGATAGGAAACATTTGTATGTGATAGGGTAGTAATACTGCCTCGGCTTCTCATTTGTAACAGCCTGAGGTTTCTCTAGGAAAAAGAGCGTCTGTGGGAAGTAAGCCATGGGTTGAATTCAAATGTGAGACTTCCATCTTTCTAAAGTCTCGTTCGGTTTATGAAGTGTCTTGCCTCCTGCTGGAGAAGATACAGATGAAGAGATCATGGTTTTCCTGGGGTTGAAACTCAGGTTAAACAGACATCAGAAGGGGATTCTCAAATGAATTTTCAGTAAGTGCATTGACAGGCTCAGAAATTTCAACTCTAGCAAATACAATGTTCTTTTCAATTAATGTCAAAACATCAGCTACCTTGCAGGTCTGTTAAACTAAAATGGTATCTATATTCTGTGGTTTTCAGCAGGGCCCTGTTGGAGGTGAGGTTTAATTATAGTCAGTCTCTTTGAATATCCATTGGATAATTTCATAAATATATATATATATATTTTACCTTTTTACTTGCCCTAAGGTTTTTCTGTTATGAAACCTTCTCTTCTTGATTTGCAATGTGCTGTGACTGCATCCAAAGTTGACTCAGTAAGTGGTTTAGAAAAGCTTTCCTGAGGAAAATACAGGTTTTCATTCATGTAGTTAGAAGTCCCAAGGCAAAATCTACATATGTATTCTTTGTAGGAAAAACAGCTGGAGATTGTCTCCTTCTGATTGTGTTTGATGTGCTTTTTAGGATAGGATAGCTTACCATAATTTGTAAAGGATACCGTCCTATTATTGGTAACCTGTGGATGGGGAGAAGACTCTCAGGAGCAGGTGCTCATTGTGTGTCTTGAATCATTGTGTGTGATCAGATCAGCTTTAGGGGCTCGCAGAGCTTCTGAGTGTCTGCTACATAGAGGATGATTAATAGTGGTGATGAATTAATGGAAACATGGCAGAGTGAATGAATGAATGGAAACATGGCAGAGTGAATGGATGAATGGAAACATGGCAGAGTGAATGGATGAATGGATAGGGGAAACTTTGTAAGTACTGTAGTGCACACTTTTGTAAAATGCCTTCTCTTTCCAAGTGAAGGCTTGGGGACCAGTGGATGTGTGAGGTTATCTGAGATAGAAACATAAGAAACAATGCAGTGTGACACAGTGTAACACAGCCAGGCATCCGGAGGGAGCCTCCTTGGACACACTCGTCTATTCGGCTACTCATACAGATGTGGCAGTAAGTCCAAAACAGGACTTTTTGAAAGGGTAAGAAATATAATTAGATAGAAATGTACCATGATGGGGGGCCTGGGTGGCTCAGTCAGTTAAGCGTCTGTCTTCTGCTCAGGTCATGATCCCAGGGTCCTGGGATCAAGGTCTGCGTTGGGCTCCCTGCTCAGCAGGAAGCCTGCTTCTCCCTCTCCCTCTGCCTGCTGCTCTGCCTACTTGTGCCCTCTCTCTGTCAAATAAAATCGTGAAAAAAAATACCATGATATAATACATTCAAGAATCATTTTACAATCCTATTTTGTACAGGTTAATTTGAGTTTGGCTAAGCCAGTAAAGCTGACTGTTACATTTATGTATTTGAGAGAGTGCAAGAGATGGTGCACCGAAGGGTGGCCCCAGGTGGTACCTTCTGGATCCCCCATCATGTTCACATCAGGTCCACGCTTCTGTTAGCTGCTCCACGTCTGTGATTCTGTGTGGCAGGAATCCTGGGACAGGCTCATTCTGACATGCAGGGCTCATCCTAAGGGCAACTTTCACTTGAGGACTTGGCCGAACAATTCTTGAATTGCTCTGCAGTCCTAATCTCCCATTCTACACTCCTTTCTTCCCTCCTGCAAGCATCAGATTGCTCTGTGACCTGAATTATCTCCTTGCTTTCTCCTGCCTTTTCCTTTAATACATTTCTGGTATATCTAATCCCATCTTGGTCTCTGCTTCTTGGCCAAGTAATACAGCTTGTACCAAGAACAGTCCAAAAACCTGGCAAGAAGACAGGGACTTCGGATCAGCTCACTCACTGCACAGTGGGTGAGGAACACAATATGCTGAGTGGTGCGTGGGGCCTGGGTGATCCCTGGGACTAGGAGGAAGCCCATTTACAGGGGTTCTTTGCAGGTTCTGAGGTGTGGGGAGAGTGACCGTGCTTACCAAGAGGTGGAATCAGTTGTTTTAGGCTGACTTGTATGGATATGATCTGATGAGGAATAACAAATAACCAAGGGCCAATAACTAGCAGTAAAGACTTATTATTTTGTGAGAGCCAGAGAACCTCTGTGGTGGCTTACAAAGAAGCCATTTGCCCTTGCAGTGGAAGAGCAGATGACTAAGGATTTTTCAGATTCCTAGAGCTTCAGAGATTTTGAATGCTCAGCCAGTGTAGGTCTGTGAGACTAGAGAAGGTTAAAGATTGAGAAAATGAGAGGCCTTGAAATATGGGCTGGGGATATCTGGATACATGCCTCTGAAGATTTTGGCTCTGTAGACACCATGAACCTCAGAGCTCACAGAGCGCACATCCCTCCTAATTAGGACGTGCTGGAAGATGCTGCAGAAGTTTCTCCCTTGCAAGGAAACAGGTATGGAGTTGTCCCTTCCTCCTCTTGTGGGTTCTTCTGTACTAGTCATGCTTCTAGTTTCTGTAAACTTGATGCTTGAATATCTGATCTATGTGCATTTGCTGGATATGCCTTGTTCTGGACAACCTGTTAATATACCTGAGTTGCTTTGCCTTGGCTTTCTGCCTCCCTCATCTCTCTCCCTACGCTTAGGAGGAATCCTTTCGAATACAAACCAAGTAATCTAGCGTCTATGTGCACACTCAAGGCCATTAATCTACCAGCCCTAATCACTCCAGGGTCAAGTACCTGACAACCAGGGAGAATCCCATGCCCTGGAGACCACTGAAATTGCTCAAACCAGCTAATCCTAACCCTGTTTACTTGTTCTTTCCTATAGAAACCACAGTAAAAGCTCTTGCCTATAGTTCCCCATCTCCCTCTGCCTCCTGCCAAGTCCCAGGACTTTCCCAGGTAGCCCTTCTGTGGTGTGACTTGCCCTCTTCTCTTGGGAATTGTGAGTATTAAACTATCTTCTCAAGGGCCATCATTTCCCAATCTCAGGTCTTACTTTACTTGTTAATACTTATTAATTACTTGTTTTACTTATTAATACAGTGTGTTTTAAATCAGTGCTAGGCTAGTAACGAAGGTAAAACCTGACATGACCTAGCTTCAGACATACTGGACCTGAGAAGTGAGGAAGGAGACCAAGGAGACCCTGCCCTGAAGAAGCCCTATGAATTAGCTTAGTTGGTGTGAGCTGACAGAAGCCACAGGAGCACGCCTAGGGTTGCATTTTGAAGTTGTTTGATCAAGGGAATAGGAATGTGAAGTTGGATGAGCAAGAATTCATTAACTTAAGTGCACTTTCCTCAAGCCTTGGAATTGAACACTCTGGCAAGGAATCCACACAATGAGAGGTTTTGTTGCTAGAGTAGCTCTTAGAATTCTGGAGAAAAAGGGTGGGCTGTTCTTAATGAAGGGGAAATGCCTGAGTTACTCTGGCAGATGGCAGAGGAAGCAAAAAAGAAGCTGAGGGGGAAGTAGAGAGCAGTTGTGGATATTTCTGGTAAAGCCAGAAGATCCCGAGAAGGCCCAGAGGATACAACATTCACCAAAGGTGTTAAATCACTCCCTGACACTTGTGGCACCAAGATCGCTGAGAGGCTTGGTGGTGGCTCTCTTCTGCAGATCAGGGCTGGTGGGAGGAACAGTAGCCGTAGTGATGCGTCGATATCTCCCACTGCAATGATGGAGTAGTAGAAGCCAGCTGGTGGATCTGTTGTGATGAGATTTACTTTGTAAATGGGGTGCTATTATCAAATGTGCACCAGATGCAGTATTTCTAGAACTCTTAGAGTGAGAAGAATTTCTGGCGTACAGCCTGCTACTAGCACAGCTTGATTACCACTCCCTGGTGCCTCCGGGACAGGCACCCAGTGTGTCCTTAGTAGCCTCTGGACCAAAGATGTGGGACACATAAAAGAGGCACAACGTGTAAATATCTCAATAAATCTTGCTCTATTGCTGAAAGTTCCCAATACCCACTGAAAAAAAGATCGTGTTGAAGGACTATGGCCCATTACATCCATGTGCCTCTAACAAAGCCCTTGTAATCCCTCTGTCCTCTCAGTCACAGAGACAAATTGGTGTGGCTACCACTTTGCACAAGACTTAAGGGCCATTAGGGAGATTTCACTCCCCTACTTCTCTGCTATCTCTAAAGCCATCTTATTCTCAACCCCCGAGACCACTGCTTACTTTATAGCTACAGAACTATGGTCAGCATTCTTTTTTTTTAACGATTTTATTTATTTATTTGACAGGCAGAGATCACAAGTAGGCAGAGACGCAGGCAGAGAGAGGAGGAAGCAGGCTCCCGGATGTGGGGCTTGATCCCAGGACCCTGAGATCATGACCTGAGCTGAAGGCAGAGGCTTTAAACTCCTGAGCCACCCAGGCGCCCCAATGGTCAGCATTCTTTAGTTTATCCTTTCTCCTAGACTCACTGTACCTATTTGCATTAGAAAATGGGGAAAATCAACAATACACACGGACATTTGTGCCCAAGGGTTTACGGAAGCATCCTCTTCCTTCTCACCAATACTCAACTACACCTGAACCATTAGAGACATCCAATTTCCCAAGGACTCCACTTTTATACAATAGATGGATGATCTTCTGCTTGTTCTCAAGATCGAGAGTCTTGTGGAATCGATTTCTTCCACTTGCTGACATTATTAGTGCACAGGGACATAGAT
This sequence comes from Taxidea taxus jeffersonii, assembly GCA_003697995.1. Taxonomy (NCBI): domain Eukaryota; kingdom Metazoa; phylum Chordata; class Mammalia; order Carnivora; family Mustelidae; genus Taxidea; species Taxidea taxus. Next base: position 30,139 of record RCUC01148003.1, read on the forward strand.
TCTCTGAGGATAAACTTCAATTTTATCAGAACCAAGTGCATTTTCTTGGCCATGACATCAAGTAAAAATTTAGATTGTACATTGATACAAGTTTTGTGGATTTTAACTTAGTAAGAAGATGCACATCAGAGATCCATTGCTTATTATATCTTCACATTTATTTCATGACAAAAACCTGCCCTCCTTGTTTGCACACAGTGGTGGCAGCTCAAGGTCAACAGAGGGCCCTGCTGATTTAGACTTAAGATCTTCACTTAACCCCATGATCCCTTATACCATTTGGACCTTCCTTTTGACTGAAAAGACAAGGCATTTTTCTGTTTCTAGAATGACTTCTTTTGAAATCCTTTAGCTTTTACCTGTACAAGTTTCTGTCCTTTGCTGAAACACTTAAAACTTGCCATTCTCCTCCCAGAGTAGAGAGAAACTCCTGACTGCTATGAACTTATTTGGGGATTTTCCTTGGTTTTATCTGACCTTCTTGAAGCCCCTTTAGGTATCCTAGTTTGTGAATTGTGTGTGGATGAATGGTGTTTGAGAACTGAACAAGAATGCTATCAAGCTGGATATGCGAACAGAACCCACTGAGACTTATTTAAATCTCCCCCTCTCTGAGGCATGAAATCTGCACAGGTTGCCAAAATTGTAGCCGTTACTAAGGCCTGCCAGTTAGCTGAGATAAAAGAGCAAATGTCTAGACAGAAATGGTTTGGAATGATTCAAGTCTTGGGTCTGCTTTGGAAGAAGAACCACTTCTTAATTGCCGCTGATGTACTCCACTTAAACGAGGCAACCACATAAAAGCAGTTTTGAGAAGCTAAGGTTCATCTTTTAGCAGATTAATATACTAAACAAGCTATGTGAACACATCCAGGACACTGAACAAATCCAAAATTCAAAGCCAAAGTGAACTTCTGACTCTTGGCATCGGGTCTTGAATTGATTCCAGAATCAAGCACCTGATTCTGAAGTTGCCCAATGGAAAAGATCAGATCTTTTGCTTTACCCAGATGGCATCTGGTGGCACCAAGATGATTATTTGGTCTGTACTGAGAGGCTGAATTAGAGTCTCTAAAAAGCCAAGCCGTAACTATCCATGCAAAGGAAAATCCAAAAATGTCCTAAATAACTATTAACAGGGAAATCTTAATGAGAGAGATGCCAGAGCACGTCTTAGCTGCATGTTCCAGCTGTCCAGCCCCAAGCCCTTTGAGAAACTGTAAAGGTAGGGCAAGGACAGGAATCGGAACATTTCGGTCACTTAGAACATCTGTGAATGGATTCCTTCAGTTGCTCCAGTGTGATTGTGAATATATTCTTAATCACAGAATGTTGTCCATTTTGTGGTGGGCTGGAATCATTTCCTTTCTCTAACTGTCATGACAGTGGCAAAGCAGCCTTTAGACTTTGTGTTCCCACCTGAGTAATACTCATCTATTCCTCTTCTGTTAGGGAGTATTCAGGTAGCCAGAGCAGAAATTAAGGGAAATTAAGCTTTAGAAGGCTTTGCTGGTCACCCGGAAGCTTCAGGAGTCCTACTGCCACCAGTCCTTAGAGCAATCAGGACCAATGAATGACACACTAAAATGGAAACTTGCAAAACTGTCTGGGCAACTTCAGTTGCTATGGTCAAAGGTTTTACTCTTAGCTCCCCTATTATGCAGATTATAACAGGAATTCAAAGATTGTCCCCATGTGAGCTGCCACTGGACACCAATGCATGCTGGGGTATCAGCCCCATCCTTGACTGTGCTCGTTTACGGGCTGATACAGGCTAATGCTGTAGAATTTTCTTTAAAGATTTTATTTATTTACTGAGAGAGAGAGAGAGTGTGTGTGCAAGCAAGCTGGGGGAGGGGCCTGGGGAGAGAGAGAGAGAATCTCAAGCAGACTCCCACACAGGGCTCAATCTCAGGGCCCTGAGATCATGATCTGAGCCAAAGTCAGAGTCAGAGGATCAACTGACTGAGCCTCCCGGGTACCCCAATGTTGTGGAAATTGAAGGCCAAGCTTCTTTTCCTTAAGCTCTTTGGTTTTCCCCAAAGATAAATCACAGGAAGCACTGCATGATGTTCAGCTCGGAGACCTTCTCCACTGAAAATGAAAGCAATGTAAAAGTGCTCTTAAACCTTAGTGGAGAGGCCCTGAACCACAAACACTGCAGTGAAACTTCTGGGAACTGCCCGTTGCATTCACATCTCTTAGTTAAAAAGGCAAGATACCCCTATCTCCTGGACATCCAGGCCAACATAAGATCAAACACCGAGAATCTCTTGGGCTCCCCAAGAGCATATGACATCTTAAAGTATACATCTTTCTCCAGTACTTCAGATCCAACCCCATTAATGCTAGGAGCAATTGATTGCCAGCCCCTTCTTTATCTCTTTCCTTTTTTTCTTTTCCTATTATTTTCCCTCTCTGTTGGTTTAAGGATTTTGTTTGTAAAAATGACATTCTTTAAGTTTCTTCCCTATTCATGTCATTTTGGGTGGATCTGTATTACACACAAATCTATTAATATCAAGTCTTGCTTTCTGCAGACATGGCTGGGATGAGATTGTTCTGGTTGATCCCAGATCAGACTGAATCTTGCTTAAGCAGCATTGTCCAAGGCCTACTAGAAATTCTTATGTGAACATGCGTCTCCATAGTCATGGCTCTGTGTTCTCCAGAGGCTGTAATGCTTTTATTCAGCCACCCACTCATCAAATGATTGAAATTCAACTATAAAGTTACAAGAAACTCGGAGGGCAGTCATCAGCAAAGGGCCAAGACTGCTGCTCTTGACCAGTGGTGTAGGCAAGCATCCTGAAAACAAAAACGAAAACAAGATATGGTCAAATGAGGAGACTGGAAATCCCTGTGGGCCAGTTGGATAGACAGAGAAACCGTCAGTGCCTGAACTATTCCCTTCTGAGCCTTGCATGACTTGAGACCCTGTGACCATTTGCCATTCCTCCTCAGCTTTCTTGGCAGGCCCTACATGAACTTAGTGCCTCACATATTGATGGATCCAAACTGCTCAACTGAAGACCACGAGAATAATTCTTCCTTCTGCTGGATGCCATCCTTGATGAACCAACTCCTGAAACAAACTCAAACAAATCTCTTTCTAAAGATCTATATCTCTTTCTTTCTTCCTCAAAACAACACACACATACCCCTCAGGGTCTGCTTGAAGTACTCTCTAATCTGCCTTTGCTTACTTTGCCTAATTAATTTCTACTCATTCTGTAGACCTTAAGATCACAAAGGTCATGCCCTTGGGAAAGCTCCTTGCCCCCCCCATTATATACTCTTTTCCTTATGACACAGGAGAAGATACTAATTTGCAGGTCTTACGTGCTCGCTTCGGCAGCACATATACTAATTTGCAGGTCTTAGGATACCAATTTGCAGGTAATCTTTCAGTGTGCTTATTTGATGATTATCTCTCTTCCTTAATAAACTTTAAGATTCACAAGGGCAAGAGCTGGATTGGATTTGCAACCATTTTATTCCCAGCCACTCCCAGAGCAATGCTTGGTGTGTAGTAGCTTCTTGGTCAAGTGTTTGTTGAAAGGTTAAAAGAATGGAATGAAAAAAAAAATGAATTAATGCATTCATAACAGTAGGCTGAATGATGTAATCTGTGGAAGCAGTAGATTTCAGATACCTAAACTACACATTTCTGCATTGTTGGCATTAGCAGAGGTGCCTGGATATTGTTTTGTTTCATGATTAGTGGTTCTTACTTCTTTTTTCCTCATGTGGAAGCATTCTGTGTTTAAAGTTGTTAATGCATGTAATCAGATCACCATCAGATCTTGTTGCTTTGAGAGCTCAGGCTATTTCATTAGTGAAGGAGGAGGCGATGGAAGAGGGAGGGAGGAGGATGAGGGGAAAAGGGGCAACTTTCATAATGAGAAATATTTAGAGTAGAACAAAATATATTTCCCGACTGTATTATTTTCGGAGGTCATTTGACATAGTTTATTACACATCTAGATTTACTGTAAGTGAAAGCTGGGCTGAAAGAGATCTGATTTTTGCCTGATTAGGCAGGGCCTCAATTAGTGTGTGATGTGTTTTCTATGCCCTTTTAGAGGGAAAATTGTGAGCTGTCATAACATGGCTCTAAATGGAAAGATAATGTCAAAACTTCTCATAAAGCACTATAGGACATTTCAATTCTTTTAGCAAGAAAGAGCACAAATTTAATTATGGATCAAAATGCCTTCTGCATCAAGGGGAGAGAGGTGGATATTGGAAATCCTGTGGTGCTCCTTATTTTTCAATGTGACAAGAAAAACTAGAAGCCTAAATACCCAAGTGATTCAATTTATATTTGTTCCCTTGGTTTCTAATATGTAGGAGACTTCACACAGTTCTCTCTGAAAATAAAAAGGTTAATGAATTTTTCTGACAATATGCAAATATATTTAAGGCTGTTTTTATGGCCTCAAGTAACACCCGCAAACACACACACTTGTAATCCATGGGGTGCTGGTAATTTTGCTGCCAATACCACACTTCCTAACAGTGAGGTAACACATTGTCACATATTACTTGATTATATCATTCCTGGAATGAAAGGTCTGGAAATAGAGTCTTCTCTAATAGCATCACATGCTAAGCCCAGAGGTGGGAAAACAAATATCAAGACAGAATCTGCTTTCACCTGGCTTCAGCAAATGCCCCATATGTAAAATGAAACCTAATCACAACACTTTTGCCATCCACTGTTTTCCTGTGGCTCACCTTTAATTAATGGAAGCTATTTTCACTGCTTTTAACATTTCCTATCTTAGATTACCAAGAAAAATGACATGAGCCTATTTTCACATTAATCAATGTGAACTCATCTATCATGTCGTCAAGACATGGAGGTCATTGATGAGTGATGGGTGATGAGTCACTCAACCAGTATCAGCTTCAGGAGTAAGGCTAATGACACATACTCCAGCCTTCGTTAGACTGTAGTAACTCACATAAAGGCAGTGAATAAGTGATTGTTTTGTGTTCTAGTGGCTGAAAGTAATCTCAAAGCAAGATTGTTGGCTTTACCTATGACGCAGAATGCTTGATAGTATAATCTGAAAAAGATTGTTTTACAGAATTATTTTTATACTTAATTTCTCCATTGTGAGAGAAATATCACTTATCAACTTGCCTCAATAATTGTATGGTTAAGAGACAGGATGGCTGGTCAGAGATGTCCACAACCTAATTCCAGGACACGTGAATATGTTATGTTACATGGCCAAAGAGATTTTACTTATGCAATTAAGTTATGGACCTTAAAATAGAGGAATTTTCTTGGATTGTTGGGGTGGGCCCGATCTAATCACATGAACCTTTAAAAAAACCACAGGATGTTCTTGACCTGGACTCAAAAGACAGAGGTGAAAAGAGAAGGCAATAGGGGCATGGAAGAGACATTTGAAGTAGGAGAAGGACTGGACCCCACTGTTGCTGGTATACTTCGGAGCTGAAAGGGGCCCCATGGTGAGGATGCAGGAGGCCTTCTGGAGCTAGGAGAGACTCCTGGCCTGATCCCCAACCCCTAAAGGAGGAGCTCAGCCCTGGCACTGCTGGAAACCGCACTCAGCCAACAACCTGAGGGAGCTGAAGTGGGGGGTCTTCTCCAGAGCTTCCAGGCAAAACATAGCACTGCCCACACCTTGATTTTGGCCAGGGAGGCCTCCTGCCAGGGCTGAGTGGAGCTGTTCTGTACTTGGATATATGGTTAACAGTGCCCAGGTGGGCAGGAGCCATGGAGAAGACTCATGGACACGAAGTGCAGATGTGGGAGAGGACATGGTAGACAGGCTCCAGTGGCCAGCCCTGCCGACTGCTTGTGATTGGATGTCCTCCGCATTTTGACGGCATAACCTTGAGGCATTCCCAGGCATTGTGCAGGCTGTGGGGCATTCTATGCCCCTCAGTCTGATGTCCTCCTTGGTTAATTAAACACACAATCATCTTGAACTTTAAGACTTAATGAATTAGGTGATGAAATCGACCGATGTATAAAATATTTTATGGAAAATACCTATCCACATATCTTTTGTTTCCAAGGTTCATTTTCTATGAATTGTTCCAATTTCTCAGCCGAAAAAAAACAAAAAAACAAACAAACAAAAACAAAAACAAAACCAGAACACCACCACCAGAAACCCGAGAAGCTAAAAGCTTTGAACTCTTTTGAAAATCTTGAAGGGACGTATTCTGAGACAGTTGTAAACTTGGCAAAAACGTGTCCTTCTATCTTTTGCCTCTACTTTCTTTTTCTTGCCTAACCAGGCAGAAAAGCCCTCTCCAGAAAACTGTAGCCAGAGGTAACCCTGTCAGACGTCTGTTCATCTCACACCTGCCGCTGCCTTCAGTCCTTCTTCCTTATTATCTCCGCAATGGATTTTGCCCTTGAACGGTTTGTTCAGTGAAAGTATAAAAAGAGGCAGGCTGTTGACAAAAAGGATTTTGTTTTTCTGAATTGGTGCTTTTAATTTAAAAGGGAAATGCGGAGGAGAGAGGGAGTCCTTTGCTTGATTTCCCAGCCACCCTCTGGGGCTGAGCAGGGGTGCTTTAAGATGAAGGGGCGCCTCCCTTGTGACTTCTAACTCTTTCTATGGTGGTACTTTGCCCTGGGAGTGCTCAGTAAAGTTTTGGGAATGAATGAATGATGATTTGAGCAGTCATGTATTGTAAGTTTTCAGGGGTTGTATCCCTGAGTGCTGCCGTCCAATTTTTATGCAAAATTTTTTCCCATAGACTTGTGGTAGACTCGCACTGTGCTAGGTTCACTGTATATAATCTCTCCTAATTTGGAGTCTGGACCTGTACATCACAGGAGGAAGGGTGTCCTATATTTCTTGTCTATAGAAACCTGTTTCTGCTCTTGCTCTGCAAATAACACAAAGACCTCTGAAGTGTGGGATTTATCCTCAAGCTGAAAGGGCAGCAACTCTTTGAGCTGTCATCATTTCTGAAGGCCGTGGAGTGATGCTGTGATTTTGCTATCAGTCAGGGAAAATTGGGGACTTACATGGGACAGAGCTTGCGGGTCATCTAATGCCTAAGGTATGCCCCAAGATAACCAGAGTGATATCTGTAAAATCAAAGAATCCTACCAGCTCGAGAGCTAGCTAGGAAGGATATGCACAGGAATAATTTAATTTTGGAACATACACAACATGTTAAGGTTTTTTGATTTTAAGGAAATAGGTATTTCTTTTGGAAAACTTTGAGGCTGGGGTTCTAATATTCTAGGAATAATCACTGTGAAGTTTGACTTTTTATTTTTTATTTTTATTTTTTAAGATTTTATTTATTTATTTGACAGAGATCACAAGTAGGCAGAGAGACAGGCAGTGAGAGAGGGGGAAGCAGGCTCCCTGCTGAGCAGAGAGCCCGATGTGGGGCTCGATCTCAGGACCCTGGGATCATGACCTGAGCCGAAGGCAGGGGCTTTAACCCACTGAGCCACCCAGGTGCCCCAAGTTTGAAACCAGAGCTGTTTTCTTCAGAGTAAAAGAGTTTCTCTGAGATAATTATATAAAGAATTATCTTCTGTCTTCTGCAATTCTTTATTTATGGATCTTTTTTATGACCCAGAATGCTTAAGAATATGTATCTGAAAAGAGTTACTTTAT
>RCUC01148005.1:0-22910 GCA_003697995.1 Taxidea taxus jeffersonii
GTGTGTGTGTGTGTGTGTGTGTGTGTGTGTGTGTGTGTTTAACTCGAAAAAGAAGAAGAAGGAGAAGAGGGGTGCCCGGCTGGTTCAGTCAGAAGAGCATGTGAGTCTTAATCTTGGGATCATGAGTTTGAGCCCCATGTTGCACATAGAGATTATTAAAAAAAGAAAGAGAGAGAGAGAGGAAGAAAGAATATACTCTTTCATTTACAATACAAAGAGGCTAGATACTAATAGAAAAAATTACTCACTTAAGGGCACAAATTATATACTCATGCATGAGTTATTTTTTTACACAAATCAGTCCATTCTCAGTTAAAATCCAAGCATCAGTATAATATGTACAATTCAAGCATAATTATATCTGAATTGTTTTCTGGATTTTGATGATTTGGTGGCATGTAGATCTGTGCTCAGGAAGCACTGTGTGTAGATTATGAGGTCAGGGAAAGCTGTAGGTAAGTTTTCCATCTGTTTAATATTCAACCTTTTCTTTATTATTCCATTAGAGTATCAAAAAATACTTTTAAATAAATGGATCCATATACCAAAACATTTAAAAGTAACACTTTTCTTTCTTTGTAGATCTTAACTGATGTAAGAAATCTCAAATTTCCACCACTATTTACTCAGAAATATCCTCGTGAGGTTTGTATGATTCTAATCTTTTATTTTCTTGAGAATTAAATTTAGAACTTCAAGGTTTCTTAGCAGTTAATTAATCAGTTTCCCATTTTACAAATGAGGAAGCCAGAGGAGTAGGGAGGAGAGAGACCTGATCCCAAGAGCACACAACTTGCTAAAATCACAGATGGGAACCCAGGCCCCAGGGTCCTCAGCGGGGTCCTTGGCCAGGTGTTCTGTGGTCCCCGCTGGGTGATGTGTAGGTTGTAGTATCCTTTTGTTTCAGTAAGGTTGAACTCCTAGCACATTCAGGGGAATCGAGCCGCTGCTGTGGCTATGCCTCTGATTTCTCTATTTTAGTGAATTTGGGAAGGATCTTAAAAACAGGCTTCTTTCTTTTTTTTTTTTTTTTTTATATATTTTTTTAAAGATTTTATTTATTTATTTGTTAGAGAGCGAGGACAGGCAGACAGAGTGGCAGGCAGAGGCAGAGGGAGAAGCAGGCTCCCTGCCAAGCAAGGAGCCCGATGTGGGACTCGATCCCAGGACGTTGGGATCATGACCTGAGCTGAAGGCAGCTGCTTAACCAACTGAGCCACCCAGGGGTCCCAACAGGCTTCTTTCTTTACAAAGGAGGGGTTTTCACTACTGTCCATTGACTGGAGTTAAAGCACTCGGAATGACACAGTAAAATGGCTCAGAAGAGTAAATTAAACTGGTCTTGATGGCAAAAAATGTGTATAATGAGCCTTTGAAGTTTTTGTTACTTTTGTCATTTTTATTCCATAATATATTTGGTCCACAAACACATCATTTTATAATTTACACATGGATCAATCTTGAATTTTCTTAAATAATTAAATTGAAGTAAGTTAGACTGCCTGTTAATTATCAAGTTGGGAACAGTCTAAATTCATCTTTCAGGATTATAAGTATAATAAAGGATTGCATTAGAAAAATGAACTTTATAGGGGCTCCTGGTTGGCTCAGTCAGTAGAGTGAGTGACTCTTGATCTTAGGGTTGTAAGTTTAAGCCCCACATTGGGTGTGGAGCCTACTTAAAAGAAAATAAAATATTTTTTTAAAAAGGTACTTTATAACACAGAGGCACACTAAGCTAAGATGAAATACGTTTTACTAAAAATTACTTTGTTACATATTTTGCAAAACTGATGACCCAGTTTCCAGGGAGGCTTATAAGAATATATGTTACATTAAGAAGGGCTCAAAAAAAAAAAACAAGGAAAGAGGTTAAGTACTGATCTCTGGCATGACTATTTTTAATTAAAATTTTTATTGAGATAATTGTATATTCACATGATTATAGATATGTTATAAGTTATATAACACAGTTATAAGATGGAATTATTTTTAAAGTCAGATTATGTCTGTTTCAAGGATATGATTTAAGACGCTCTGTTATATGTTAGAAAAAACAACCAATTACCACAAAATGGTCTATGTTTATTTGGAGCAGGGGTTGACAAACTATGTCCCACAGGCCAAGTGCAGCCTGTTGTCTAATTTTGTAATAAAGTTTCATTGGGACACAGCCATACCCATTTGTTTACTTATTTTCTATGGCTGCTTTTGTACTTCAATGGCAAAGTTGAGAAGCTGCATCAGAAACTGGCCTGCAAACTTAACACATTTAGAGAAAAACTGTTCTGACTCCTGATTTAGTGGACTATTTCATGGTCTAAACCTGGCCCTTCATTTCAAAACACTTATTATATTTCAGTATGTGATGGTTCAAGACATGCTCTCTCCATCCCCCATGGAACGGCCGGAAGCTACCACCATCATTGAAAATGCTGTATTTGAAGACTTGGAGCTTCCAGGGAAAACAGTACTCAGACAGAGGTCTCGCTCCATGAGTTCATCAGGAACAAAACATTCAAGACAGTCCAGCAGCTCCTAGAGCCCTTTGCCAAGCAGTTAGCCTTAATTTATGCCCACACCCCTAGCAGGTGACACAGAATACCCTCTGGGGAATGTGGCTGTCCAAAATCGTGAACTTGAAAATTTTGTTCTTTGCTCAATTTTATTTTGGACTACTTTTTCTAAGTCATATTTAAACTGGATTTGGGGGCATGTCCTAATTTGAGCCAACTCTGAACTGCTGAACTCCAGGGGAGGGCTATCCGTAAATCATATGTGGTCCTTTTTCTTCAGTGGTCTCTTGAAACTGGCTGGCCAAGCTTGATAGCCCTGACCTTTGCCTGGGGAGGTAGAAACAATCCCTAAAACAAAAAAGAGAATTATAAAAGGGAAATATTTTTATAGCACAGAAGAAAGTTCCTACATGTGGTAACTACATTTTCTAGAAATATGCTTTCTAGAGGCAAGATGATGATTTTGAAACTAATTTCCAAAAAAGCTGACTCCATTTTTGTCCTGGTGTGTAAAGGAAGAAAGAATCCGCACTATTTTGGAGGACGAGTAGCACAAACTGTATAATGATTTATGTCCATAGCTAGTCTTACAGTGATATTTGCAGCATTAAATAGCTTTATTCCTTAGATGGTTCTAGGGAGAATTGAAGACCTTTTTTGTACTTTTACCTCCAATAAAGGGAAAATGAAGCTTCTTGTGTAAATTGGCCAGAAGTTCTGGTTTGGGGAAGTAAAAAGCTGTAGTAAGACATGAATCATATATTACAACTAACTTCTTCAATTATGAACTTTTTAAACCTAATGAAATCTTAAGTGTTTATGTGTAATCCTGTAGGTAGGTTCTTTCCCAAAACTGATCATAGATAACAGTTTCATCCTCTAACTTGCTAACGTGTTTTTATTTTTCACTGTAAATATGTTTATTTTTTATTTATAAAAATTCTGAACTCAATCCATTTGGGTTGGTGGTGTACAGAGCACACTTAAGTGCATTAAGTATTGTGACTTCTTTCAAGTCTAAATGATTTAATAAAACTTTAAAAAAATATTTATAGTTGATGCTTATTTTGAGGAATTAGCCTCAAGTGGTAGTTTTTCAAATTTACAAAACGGGATCACGGGTCTAGGAAGGGTCATAACCCTACTTTCAAGAAAACTTTTCCTCACCTATTCCAAGCAGATGTGTCTTCTCTTTTCTTTCCCAAAGACTTGACAAAACCTGGTCTTTTTCAAAAGTCACTGGACTCATAACCAGGAGATGTTTGCTTGGTGCCTACTCTGTGCCCTGGACTGGGGACAGAAAGAGGACCCTGCCCCGAAGGGAGACCTTGCAAAGACCAGACCTGGGACAATGCCAGCCATGCTGACGTCACAGCATGTCTGGCACGTCCCCCATGGAGGCATGTGGCCTGATGGGCAGGCGAGGCACTCACCAGCTGGACACAACCTTTCGAGGTGAAAATGCATGATTACTGCCATTTTACACACAAGTCATGCCTGCCCCCCAAAGGTCATGAGCAGTGTGTAAGCTGGAAAAATACATCACAGGTGTCTGTGCCCTCTACTCAGACCCTGCTTTGCAGGTGCAGCTTGGACGTGGTCATCCTGCCGGGGTTCCTCTCGGTTCCCAGCTGGCCCATCTCCCTCTCTCTTCTTCATCTCATGGTCAGCCTCGGGTCCCATTACCCCTTTCCTCTTCACTCTGGGAAGGGATCGGATCACTCTCTTCCCAGCCCGCCACTCAGTCCCAGCTGCAGACACTCTCCGTCACAACCCTGAAGCTGGCCGTGGCAGGTGTCATTATTACCCTTCTGGTGAAACTCGGGTCCCAGAAAGGATGCTACAATGTGCCCAGGACCACAAAGCCAGAGCGGAACCGGGACCCAAACACAGATATTCCAGTTTCCAGTCAGGGTTTTTCCTACTCTCCTGTACCAAGTTTTCTAAGGATTTGCAAATTTCTTTTATGACAAAATCTGCCCCCCCTTTTTTAAAGATTTATTTATTTTATTTTCGAGAGAATGTGAGCAGGGGGAGGGGCAGAGGGAGAAGGAGAGAGAATCTCAAGCAAACCCCGCTGAGCCTGGAGCCCAAGGCAGGACTCCATCTCAGGACCTGAGCCAAAACCTACTAAAGTCCACCGCTTAACCTTAACTTGACAAAGCCACCCAGGCACGCCAGGCTTTCTTTCATTTTAATTCTGTGCGCACCTTTGCTGGCTACCAGCAGGAAAGCCGGCATGAGAAGTGGAAGGGCTGGGCCAGTGGGCCCTAGCAGGTCCCCAGCGTAGCCAGGACTGAGTCCCCTGCATTCTCCCCCAAAACCCTATCTCCTGACTCCACACGCTTCAGGTTATTGCTTTTCAGGCACTTTTCCGAGCCCCCTTGCCTCCACATTTGCCTCTCCTTCTAGCACTTTGTGCTTAATAACACTTCCCATCAGCCGGCTGCAGATGAGCCCATCCTCTGGTGCCGATCAACCTTCTTACTAGCAAAGGCCCTGGAGGGTAGGGGCACACGTTCTGTCACCCCAACATGTAGCCTAAAGCTTGGTTGCCTGATGATAAAGCCCTGGAGTTGAATTCGGAGAACATCTGGCTGCAGCCCTCGGGAAGTGGCCAGATGAGGAGGGAAAGAAATGTACCCGTCACTGCAATAAATATTTGGCAAAAATGGGGGAAAAGAGAGTTGAACAATCCTAATGCTAAAAACAGAAGTCTCACACCCTGGAAGTTTCCTAAAGGAAGGAGGTCTTAGGCTTTATTTTAAATGAGAGGAACAAATAGCTTGGGACACTTGGCACCATGGGCTCTGCCTGATAGGGGACCCCCTTTGGCTCATTCCTCAGCTGTCACTGGAGGGCTTGGCATCCAGCACCTACAGCCAGGTCCACAGGGGGTGGGTTGCTGTGGGAGAGCCCCGCAGGCCTACTGACAGGGTGCCAGGAGAGAGCACCCGCACAGCTTCCAGCTTGCAGGCTCCGCCTTCGTGGAAGGTAACAGTTCTGAAGAGAGTGCTGGTCCCAAGGTCAGGAGGACCGTGAGAACTTCGAAAGCCAGCTACCCATTCTGCCCTCTGCCTCCCAGAGGTAGGCTGAAAAGCAGACATTTACGATGCTGGGGGTGGTTTTCTTTTTCCATATTGTTTCTCACACATAACTTTTCTCTGGATGCATTTGCACCAAAAGCAATTCAATGTCTACAAGAAAGTGGACACGGAACAAGTTTCCAATCTAACCACGGGCCATAGAGGGACTTGGTCCTACTCCTGGAGAAGTCAAGGACTAAGCAGAAAATGCTGGATGTTTTCTGGTCCACCTCTGGGGACAGTTTGCTCCTTCCATAGCTAAATTGACCAGGCACTGCTTAAGGACACTTCCTTCTCCAGATTCTACCCATGCAACTACAGTAGCTGCCCCCAGGGGGCTCCTCTTCACACACACTCCCCACCCCCCACCCCCTGAAAATAGGTGAGGTCCGGGAGAAAACAAAGATTCTTTCTCCTGTAAAGGTATTCCTCCAAACAGACAACACATTATGAAAACAACACAACGTGTATCCACAGGCGACTGACAAAAACCTACCAAATATGGTAAAATTCAACCACATTACGTCTCATGATGCGTTTGCCATAAGCGGGTTTTAAATTCATGTGGACAAGTGACTTAAAACAATAAACATGGAGCAATATGTGCCCAACTGCTTCCAACAGTCTTGGCATCCCTAAGCCCTCCCTGAGCACCCCCTTTTGGGAGCAGCAGAGGCTCACTAAGAAAAGATGGGGGAAGGCAGCAGGAACAGCCCAGGGGAACATAAGGGGAGGAATGAAGAAGAGAGCTCTCCGTAGTGGGAGTGGAGAGAATAGAGGGATTTGAGGATCATTTTTGAGGCAGAAAAGCCAGGACACCGGAAGTAACTGAACACAGGTGAAGGAGAGGTTGGCTCCCCGATTTCGGGTGCAAGACCTTGGATAGAATCCAGAAGACGGAGGGTGTGATTTGGGCACAGAGGTGCCCTTTGAAACATGACGAGTTTCCCAGGACTCCGTGGTAAAAAGCTGGGGCTTTATTCTGGAGGAAACGGGAAGCCATCGCAAATTGCTGAGCTGAAAAAGGACATCATGATATTGGAAGATTGCCAGTATTACTGTGGCAATGAGGAAGAGAGTTGACTGGAGGGAGAATTAGCTGGAGACCAAGAACCAGCGAGAGTAAGAGGCCCCAGAGCCAGGTCAGTGGGAGCTGAAAGATGTCCCTTGTCCAGCCATACCCATGGCGCTGGCCCCCAACAGCCCAGAGGAGAATTCTTTGCCACTGCTCTGAAATATTGCATCCTGAAGGATTTCTCCAAAGGGGGTGCTTCAGGGCATGGCTCCCCCTCTGCCTCCATCTGAAAGGACATGAGCTTTTAAAGAGCACCCAGAGAACATTGTCAGGATGGCAGCAACTTTGGGATCGGTTCCTGTCCTGCTAGGAGCAAGAATGCGGGCGGGAAAAGGAGAAAGAACAGTGTCATTCGCTGGCACAGGGCTCAGGGGGCTCCAGGAGGACTCTGGGGAAATGTTCACTATCCAGAAAGGTCACACAGCTGCCCAGAGGCAGGGAGAGGGTCTGATACTGAGAAGGAATGAAGGGGAAAGGATGTTCTGTCTCCATTTGAAGAAATACTCAGGATCATGGCTACATAAGTAAGGATACGATACATTCATACTATGCATATATGCAGACGAGTCGGCAGCATAAGCGGAATTATGAACTGTCTATTAAGCAGATAAATGACAAATCTGCAGGTGGCAGAGAGGTGGGAGTGGCAGGAGTGCTACCAAATGTAACAGCCTCTATATCAGATTAAAGGAAGTATTTCCGTAGGTGTAGAGTTTAGAAGTATCCACACCCTACGGAATGCCCCCCTGGTTAACTTCAGGGGGTGGAGGTTAGAGGAGGGGGGAGGGGAGATTATTCACTTCAATTAACTTCATCCCAGTATTGTTTTTCTTCCAACGGATGCACTACTATCAGGATTAGTAATATCAAATTAACAAAACAAGAAAAAGGAAACCAACAGGCAGCATTTACAGTCTGTTCATTGATCTCATCGTTGTACCCCCGCTCTATAATCTAGAAGGATTTAACATGGTCTCACTTAATTCTGCTAGGACCTCTGCAGCTCAGATCTTTACGTTGCTGTTTTGCATGTGAGGAAGGAACACAATTATCAAAATAACTAGAGTAACAGCGGGGAGCTCCTAATAAGGCCCTCATCATCCCCACCACCTTTTTAGCATAACAATTCCACCTCCCCGAGTTACCTTCAATCCAGAAGGCATTTGGAGGATTGACAGGTGACAAGACCTCACCCGGTTTTGGCATCGCTGCTGGCCACATGCCTATTTACTTGTTTACAATTTTCCTTGCATTGTTTCAACAGCAAATAACAAGTGGTGAAGATTCAGGTAAGAGATATAATAAGGTTTAGCGCAGAACCTGGTAAGTAGTAAGCACTCAGTAAATAGATAAATCATGACCTCAGTTTCCTGAACTCCAAAATGGGCATAATTGGGCAAGACTTACGGTGAGGACCGGATGACAGAAATATGGGTTAGAGTCACACAGATACGTGCCTATATGCAATGCGATGATTATAAGACCCGAGGGAAAGATACAGAGAGAAACGCTGGCGAATTACTGTTGGGTACTCAAGGAGCAGAAAAGAAGGAAACGGGAGGTCAAGAAGGAAAGATAAACCGTTGCACAGAAATGTAGATAGTGAATATGCTGGGACAAGTACTAGAGAGGCTTGCATTTGATCACGTGGGGATACCGTGTTATGCAGATGTGAAAGTATGGTTATTATTAAAGCAACCAAGGAGCGTCATTTGTTATCCACAGGGCTGCCTGTGGGGCCGGGCGAGCTAGGGTTTGCTAATTCCTGCCTTCTTCAGGACTTTGACCCCAAGCGGCCGATCAACCGAGTAGCCAGCGAGTCTACCCTCGATTGCCTCCGCGGGGAGCCGGGGCGCAGTGTGGCCAAAGGGTCTGGAGATCAAAGACGAGTGGACGCGTCCGGGATTCTCCCGGCCCGGCCCGGGCGTCTGGCTCGCGCGCAGCCGGGAGCGGCGCCAGGAGCTGTCGGGGCGGAACCGGCCCGGGGAGGGAGAGGGGCTCACACTGGCCACGTGGGGGCGACAAGACACCGAGGGAAGGCTTAGGGCTCCCGCTTCCCGCCCCCCGAGGGCTCGGGGTTTGGGGTCCCTTCGTGCGGCCGCTGCCGGAGCACGGGCTGGGCAGCGAGGGCGGCGGGGAGGGGGCGTGTGCGGGGGAAGAGGCTGCGCGGGAGCCCGAGGAGGTGGCGGGAGCCGCGGGTCCCTGGAGCGGGGACCGCTGCCCGCCGCCGCCCCCCAGCGGAGCAGCACCGCCCCGGGACTGAGGCCGCCGGCCCGGCGGGAGCACCGGCCGCTGGGGGCTTTCCAAGGCACGCGGTTCTGGGCCGCCTGCCGCATAGCCAGTTCCGTAGCGGGCACTGCACATTCATGAAATCGCACCTGAGCCTCACAGCGACCTTGGGAGATGTGACCGCCCCGTTTTATACGGGAGGAAACTGGGAGTTACTAAGTCTACGGAGTTATCCCTGTTGAGTTTAATCAGGCAAATCAGAGGAGCGTCGTATAAGCAGGTTTGAATGAATGAATGAATGAATGAATGAATGAAAAAAATTCAATATCGCTACTCATCTGCGAAATACAAATGAAAATCACAAAGGGATCTCGTTTCTCCAATACTAGATGGCAAAAAGATTTACGTGGGACGCATTTCAATGATTTTTTTGGTAGGTGTCTGCCTTCATCTGAAAGCTCATTCTTCTTCATGCAGCATCTTTACTTCTGGGATCTGTTCTACAGAAATAATCACACCGATCTGTTAACCTTAGTGGGAAAGGCAAGTAAGGGGATTATTTCTTTAAATGTGATTTACTCTTTGTTGCCCTGCAGCTGTAGGAGCCTGGGATCCAATGGGGCGCTTGCTAATTTTGAGAATCAGCACCCCCCACACCTTTTCTCAGGAATCACTGCCCTCAGGCATCTTAATGGGGGGTGCAGCAGGCAGGGAGCAGGGGAAGGGGGGCAATGCTGGGAGCTACCATGTATCATTCACCTGCCAGGGGTATCTCCAGGAGCGCTTACCCTGGAATCTACATTTTTAAAAAGCTCCCTAAGTGATTCTAAAGCACCTCTTCTCAATCTTGACAGCAGTTTTAAAAAACTGAGCCCTCTAAAAAAATGCCAACAGCCAGGCTACACTCCAGCCCTAGAACTCAACCACTGGGTGTGGGGCCCAGGTACTGGGAGTTGTTAAAGCTCCCAGGTGACCCCCAGGTGCAGTCAAGACTGAGAAGAGCAGGACTTGTGTGGCTGCTGGACTGGGAACATCAGCAGAAATGCAGAGTCTCAGGTTCCGCTCCAGACCTGCTGGGTCAGAATCCACATTCCAGAATCCAGGAGCCCCAAGTGGTCCATATGCATACTAATATTTGCAATAGAGATTGTGCGTGGTTTTAGATATACTTCAACTTTCTTCCTGTAGCCTACAGTTCAAGCCTGACTGCTGAGAGAACATGCTGGAACTCTGGGCTGCACCAACAGGACAAAAAGCAGTAGGGCCATTCTGCTAATATCTCTAGAGCAACTCCTGAGGGGAAGGGGTTGTTCTAGAGGAAGATATAACCCTCCTCCAGATCCCTAAAATCTGGGCCAATGCAGGATGGGGGAGAACCAAGCTGGAAACAGTATAAGGGCATTCACTCAGAACTCTAGGATGATTAAAGCTTAAAGTAAATTGACAACGTGAGGCCTCTGGCAAAACTTCAGACCCAAGTAGGTTGCATTCTCCTTTCACTATATATCTCCTTTCACTGGACCTCAGAACTGCTCCCCACCTCCAATTTTCACACTGATAGGACAGAATGTTTTATAGCATAAATCTGGCCATGCGATTTATTTCCTGCTTACTCTCCTCTGAAGGTTCCTGGTCATCCTTAGTTTAAAATTCAAATTCATGAGCTTGGCATATGAGGCCCTCCACCAGCTGACCAGCCAAGCCTTAACCCTGAATAACCACCCTTTGATCACCCTGCCCAGGAATAATGATCGGTCCCCTCGCCTTCCCTCTAGCTGCCTAGCTCCTCAGCTTCTCTGCTCATCACCTCTTCTCTCCTCCCTCTGTGCACACGAACCCTCCCCTCCTCCAAACCCCCTGCTTCCTAGATTAGATCTCAGGATTACAGTCTCTGACTCTCCTCTTGATCAGCCCTCAGCCCAGTGAAGGGCGAACAAGATGACTTTAGGGGGAGGCGTGTCACCTGACTTCAGATTTCAAGAACCATCCAGCAAAAGCAATGTGACTGTCCCCTGGGCACAGCTTTTTTTTTTTTTTTTTAAGATTTATCTACTTATTTATTTGACAGAGAGAGAGAGATCACAAGTAGGCAGGGAGCAGGTAGCAGGTTCCCTGCTGAGCAGAGAGCCCAATGTGGAGCTCCATCCCAGGACCCTGAGATTATGACCTGAGCCGAAGGCAGAGGCTTAACTCACTTAGCCACCCAGGTGCCCCTGGGCACAGCTTTTTAAGAGCCCAATCCCATCCAAGGGGTGCCTGGGTGGCTCAGTCATTGAGTGTAGGCTTTCGGCTTACGTCATGATCCCAGGGTCCTGGGGTTGAGCCTCACATCGGGCTCCCTGCTGAGCAGGAAGCCCGCTTCTCTCTCCCATTCCCCCTGCTTGTGCTCCCTCTCTTGCTGTCTCTCTGGTCTGGCAAATAAATAAACAAAATCTTTTTTTTTAAGATTTTGTTTATTTATTTGACAGAAATCACAAGTAGGCAGAGAGGCAGGCAGAGAGAGAAGGGGAAAGCAGGCGCCCCTCTGAGGAGAAAGCCCGATGTGGGGCTCGATCCCAGGACCCTGAGATCATGACCCGAGCCGAAGGCAGAGGCCTAACCCACTGAGCCACCCAGGCGCCCCCAATAAATAAAATCTTAAAAAAAAAAAAAAAAAAGCCCAAACCCATCGGAGCTGGGACTAGTTAGGATACAGGTTTAGGTGTGTGTAACACAAACCCAGATCAACAATGTTATAAACCATCGGTTCTCAACCGTGGCTCAAGCCATACCTCAGGCTGATTAAATCAGAAAATGAGGAAGAGGAAACAGGCAATCAATATATATTTTTTTAAAGCTCCTCCAGGTGAGTCTAATGTCCAGTCAAGGTTGACTGGTGGTTTGTTTTTCTCCCGTGAGACCTTCCAGAGCTGATGGAACTGCCGTGTACCACGGGCATCCAGCCTCCTTTTCTCTTGTCTTCCCACCCACAAGGTTCATCTGGCTCACGATCTGCCTAAGCTCCAGGATGGAGGGGGGGAAGGTGCACACATCACTCCTGCTAAGGGCCCCTTGGCTGAAACTTAGGTGGCTTCATTTTATGCAAGGGAAGCTGGGAAATAGTCTTTAGCCCAGAGGACCATGGCCCCGATGAAAAGACTTAGGGGTGGGTTCTCTTAATACAGAAGAGAAAATGGCTGTTGGGGGAAATCAGCGAAGCTCAGCCCAAGGAAGAGTTTCCTAAAGAACAGCACTGCCACCTCAAGAGGTACTCACATCAGGAGAGGAATGCTGCTTAAGGTGATCAGATATTCCCCCCGTCTGTCCTTCTCGGATGGGCACTGGCCTGCTTCTGCCCCGCGAGTGCACCTAGCCATCTCCTCCATCAGATGGCCTTGTGTTTGCCACTGAGTCTCTCAGCCCTTGGAGCTTCTCCTGTCTATCAGGTCGTGGGAGGTCTGCTTGGACCACGATGCCAGACGTACTGTTCCAATCTGTGTGAATCCTTTTCTTTTTTCTTTTCATCATGTTTATAACCTTAAGAGCTAGACTGCTGGGGTCCAAATCCTAGCTTAGCCATTCACTTGCTTGTGAGTTTTCTGTGCCTCTGTTTTCTCATCTGTAAAATGGGAATAGTGCTTGCCCTCCTAGGGTTGTTAAGGGCTTTAGTTATCTTCTGTAAGACAATTTGTGCAAGCTGTTACATTGTTTTGTCAAGGGTCTCTTCTTACTGATAGGGATGCTCCCCAGGATCCTCTTGTCAGACTGTTCTCTGTGGGGAAACCAGTCCCCAGAGCAGTGTTTGACCGTTGTATGCCCTCAGTTTCTCCGGGGAACAGTACACAGCGGTGAGGACAGTGCCCACAGCATGCCTCTGTTTCAGAATGGCCTCAGGAGCTATTTTCCATGTCACCAGACAGGGCTACAAGATGCAACCCTGCACATCACCTCTGCATCTTCACAGAGCCGAGGTGATTCTGATGCAGGCTGACCATGGACTTGGGCTGTGGGAACCACTGGGTTAGGTCACCTGAAAGTCCCCTCTGACTCTGCACAATATGACCCCAATGTAGAAGTTTTTATTTTAAAGTGAATTCTTAACACAGCACATGTTCATGGGCAAAATTTCAAACAGTGCAAAAGGATAGAAAGTAAACTCTGTCTCCACCTTTGAACCCTAGTCCACCCTTCCCGGGTCACCCCTGTTTTCTTGTGTGTGTTCCTAGAAGTCTCTCAGACTCACACAGGCATGTATGTAGGTACCCCCTTTCATCACCAATCAGAGATCATATGCCCTTGCTGTCCTTGTTTGCTGGTCCAGAACAATCCTACCTTATCTACATACAGAGGCTTGTGCTCCATTTATGGCTGCACCATGGGGCTTGGTGATGGACATCTGGATTTCTTCCAGGGTTTTATTATAAATGTTATAAATAATGATGTGAATATACCTGTACATAGTCACTGAATATCTGTGGGACTTTATGCATTGGGACATTCCAAGGAGTAGAATTACAGGGTGGAAGTGTAAGTACATTTTTGCCAACCAGTAAGGCTGTGCCAATTTCAAGTCCTAAAACAAAGGATGATGGTTGGCTTCTCTGCCCTTCCAACAATATAGTATCAACTTTTAACTTCTCCTAATCTAATAAGTATAAAATGACATCTCTCTGGTTATTTGATTATGAAGTACAGCACCTTTCTATGTGTTTAGAAGCCACATGTATTTCTTTTTCTGTGAACTTTCCATGTCTTTGCCCATTTTTCTGCTCCCCTCCCCCCACCACCCTTTACCGCAAGGCTTTTCAACAGTTTTCTACACTCAGTGCTTCCATTTCTTCAGTCTCATTCTCTCTTGCCAGCCTTCTTCCTTCACCCAGGCTCCTTGCCGGGTCATCCATACCCTCTCAGCATCCAGCAGGAATCCTCGGAGGGCAGGAATCCTGGGGCAGCAGCTGACCCCATGGATCCTATGATGACTCCCTCCTCCCTGATACCTCTTTTCACTTGGTTTCCAAAACACCACATTGCCCTGGATTTCCTCCCTCCTCGAAGCTCTTCCCCATTCCCCTGATCTTGACCTGCTCCAGACCTCAGTCCTTGGACCACTTCCACACCTTGGCAATGATGTTAGGTCTCCTGGTTTTCAGTACCACCCCTAGGCTCTTAACTGCCAAGTTTCTATCTCTAGCTGGTCCTGACCTCTTCCATGTAGCCAATTGCCTCCTCAAATCTGCACTTGGATGTCCTAGAGGCATTTCTAACTTAATGTGGCAGTCTCCAAACTGATCTTTCCCCAAAACCCATTTCAGCTATTATCATCTCCAGTTCAAAGAAAAGCAGCTCAACTTTCCACTTTGCCTAAGTCCAAAACACGGAGTCCTCTTGATGCTTCTCTTTCTTTCATGTGCCCCCCAGCCAATCTGTTAATAAATTCCATTGGCTGTCCCTTCAAAGGCATCCCAAAACCAACCACTTATTATCTCCACAGCTGATGCTCTGGTCCCAACCACCAGCACCTCCTGCCTCAATTATCCTAATCCGTTTCTCTGCCTCTGCCTTTGTCCCTCTCAGTCTTTCAGTAATCCAGTGGCCAAAGTCTGTCTTTAAACCTGAAAACTGGGGGACGCCTGGTTAAGTGTCTGCCTTTGGCTCAGGTCTTGATCCTGGGATGGAGCCCCAGGAGGGACTCCCTGCTAAGTGGGGAGTCTGCGTCTACCTCTCTCTGAATCTCTCCTGCTCCCCCAATCCCCCTTCTCAAATATATAAATAAAAATCTTTGAAAAAAAACAACAACGATGAAAAATTGGGTTATGTCATCCCTTTCCTCATTACCTGCCCGTGGCTCCCATCCCATGTGAAAGAAGAGACGAAGAGCCTTTGCATCCGCTCCCTGTCTGTAGACAATTGCACAGGAGCCTTTGACTTCCAAGACCTCATTCTGCTGCCCTGACGGCCTCCCAGGCCTGACCCTTCAGGGTCTTTCCTGGTCATTTGGCCCCAGTCATCACCGTGAGAAGATTTCTCTCCCCCTAGGGGCTTTGCTCAAATATCACCTTCACAGTGAGATCGGCTCTGAGGAGCCACTTAACTTATGCCCCGAGGCAAAGCTCTCTTGCCCTCCATGCCCCCGCCTGCTCTCCTTTTCTCTATATCACTCATTCCTTTCCAACATATTATATACTTTCCTGGGTTAGTTGATGGTCATTTCCCCCAACTGGTATTGAATCTCCTCATCTTAATATTGTGTATATAGCTTTGTGTGTTTGTTGCTACATTCCCAGCACTTAGAATTGTGTAAGGTGCATATGTGTTAAACAAATATTTGCCAAAAGAGCAAATGATTGAATTAAAAAGTAATTTTTTTTCTTCTGCACTGTTGGTCTTTTTCTTCTTGGTAGACAAGGGATTCAGATGCTTTTGTCATTTGTATTGCAAATATTTTCCCAGTTCTTTGCCTTTTGATTTTGTGTATGGTAATTTTTCCATGCAGAAATTCTGATTATTATGTAGGCAATGTATTAATTTTTTTTAATTTATCATTTCCAGGTTTTGGGTTGTACTTAGAGAAGCTCCCTTTTGTACGTGTATATATATTTATTTATTGTGATAAATTGTACACATAACATAAAATTTACCATTTCACCCATTTTTTTAAAGATTTTATTTATTTATTGGACAGAGAATGAGAACACAAGCAGGGGTTGGCAGAGAGAGGGTGAGGGAGAAACAGGCTCCCCACTGAGCAGGGAGCCCAATGGCAGCACTCGATCTCAGGACCCTGGGATCATGACCTGAGCCACCTAGGTATCCCTATTCCACCCAATTTTTTAAAAAAGATTTTATTTATTTATTTGACAGACAGAGAGATCACAAGGAAGCAGAGAGGCAGGCAGAGAAAGAGAGAAGGAAGCAGGCTCCTAGCCAAGCAGAGAGCCTGATGCGAGGCTAGATCCCAGGACCCTGGGATCATGACCTGAGCCTAAGGCAGAGGCTTTAACCCACTGAGCCACCCAGGTGCCCCTATTTCACCCATTTTTAAGTGTATAATTCAGTAGCAGTAAGTACATTCACTTTGTTGTGCCTCCCATCCCCTCTCCAACCGTGGGCACCCTTCTACTCTCTGTCTCTGTTTTGACTACTTGAGGTACTTCACATAAGTAGAATATATATATATGTATATATTTATATATTTTAATGTTTGGAAATTAATAAAACACATTCTGGCATGGTACTTGGCCCAGACATTCTTGGGATATTTCAACCTGCACACCTGCTCTGATCTACCCCCAGCCCCACACACCCACCCCTCCCGCACCCGCTCCCAGTTTATCGCCCGCAGCGATTTACCGGTGTCTGCCCAAAGACTTCCAAGAATTCCACATCCTCTTCTGCGGGTTCTCAAAGTGTGATCCACGGAGCACCAGCGACCCAACCTCCGCGTGAACTGGGTAAAAATACAGATTCTTGGAGTTTGCGCCAGACCCAGTGAGTCCCCCGCCCGCCCCATCCAAACCTGGCGGAGCCAAGGAATCAGCATTTTACCAAGGCGCTCAGAGGCAAGGCAGTCTTTCAGAGCTGGTGATCCATGGTGCATGGTTGCTTGATCTAGAAAAGGCACAGTGCAGTGCGAGCCTGGGGTTTGCCTCCCCACTCAGCCTTGGCTACTTGTCCCCTCTGTGAAATGGGGGTAAGATTTCCTGTGTCACGAGATGAAATGAGATTGCTGGGAGATACCATCTACGGCTGTGTTTTGTCAACTCTGAAGAATATACACATGTAAGGGCCGCCAGCATTATCTTGGAGCCTCCCAATCCTGTTTCTGCAGCCTCAGAATCAGGGCTCCTCCCCAGGCCAAGGAATGACAAAAACATCCCTTCGGGTTGACTTCAGGCTGGGGTGGGGCACGGTGCTGGGGGTGGGGGGTTGGGGGCAAATCCACAGGCAAGTGCTGCAAAACAGGTGTCAACTCCTTGTCTTCTATGTGGATAATTGAAAGGTGCACTTTATTCACCTTAAAGCAATTTTTTTAAGTCTACTCATGCACATTCTTGTTTGTACCTTGTGAGATGATCATAATTACCCTCTTTTTACAGATGATAAAATGGAAGGTCTTTATGGAAGTGAGATTTCATGAAAGGAAGAAGCCTAGCTCCAAATCCTGTGACATTCAGTGGAATCGCCTGAGCCCTCATTCTCTTCAGCTATAAAATGGGGTCGACAGCTGTATTAACTCCATGTTTGTGGGAGGGTTTTAGTAAGACAAGGTCTGTGCTGAGCCAGATGCAGGCTGGGACGTCCTGTGGGACCAGGGATCCACACCACAGCACATGCTCCAAAGTCTGTGCTTTCTCCCTCATGTTGAGATATTTCAGGGGCCCTAAAAAATGCAAGAGAAGAGGTGCCTGGGTGGCTCAGTTGGTTAAGCAACTGCCTTTGGCTCTGGTCATGATCCCAGGGTCCTGGGATCAAGCCCCGCATTGGGCTCCCTGCTCGGTGGGAAGCCTGCTTTTCCCTCTACCTCTGCTGCTCTGCCTACTTGTGTCTCTTGTTCTCTCTACCAAATAAACAAATAAAATCTTTTTTTAAAAAATTGCAAGAGGAGTGAAGATAGATGGGGTGGCTCCTGGCATGCAGCCATGTTCTGCCCCAGGAATAAACTGGACAAGGGGCTAGGAATCTTTTTCTGAGAACATTACAATGTCCACTGACCAAAGCAGGCTTCTCCTGAATCCACTGATTAAACACAGTTATTGGGGGCGCCTGGGTGGCTCAGTCAGTTAAGCAACTGCCTTCAGCTCAGGTTCTGATCCCTGAGTCCTGGGATCAAATCCCGTATGCGGCTCCCTAAGCCTGCTTCTCCCTCTGCCTGCCTCTCCCCCTGCTTGTGTGCGCGCTCTCTCTCTCTCTCTCAAATAAATAAATAAAATATTTTAAAAATCTATTTAAATAAATACAGTTATTGCACTAGGCCAGAGTTGGGAACGGGAACATAGAGGGGGTGGCCCAAACCCAATTTGGAGTTTCCACAGACCAGCAGTCTTCCCAAAGAGGACTCCATCTGGTTAAGAGAAGAATTCAGTGGGCAAAGCTGTGGGCCACCCTCAGGAATGTCACTGAGGTTATTCACCTGACATCACCCGGTACTGAGAGCTTCCCCTGGTGGGCACACACCCTGCAGGGATCCAGAAGCTGCCTGGGGTAAGAGCCAGGAGAGCTGCTACAGAAAATGCCAGGAGGTCAAGCCTGGGCCTCCTGATTGCTGGGCTTCCCCCTTGGAAAGCCCTTCCTCTGGTAACCCCTTCATTCCTTCAATATTTATTGAACCTCTACTGTATGTCAGGTTCCAGGAGCAGCAAAGATAACTAAGACACTCTCCCCGAGAAAAATAAAACTGGACTCATTTTAAAGACAATAAAAGAGAAAATGAAATGTTCTAGCAAGAATTGAGCTTTTCTGCCAGGCCCGAGGTGGAGGGTCCGGTAATCCCTACAGCACCCCTCTGAGAGATGTAGGAATGACAGGACCTGGGGACTCCCAGGAATGGCAAATTTAGGGACAGACTGAAAGTCCGGACAGGCTTTTCCAAGGAGACAGTAATTCCGCTGGGGGAAAGCCGAAGAAAGGGTTTTCTAGCGGACAGGAAGAACCAGCAAGCGCACAGGGGCAGACGTCGGCGATGAGTGTGCGCGGGAAGGGTCCGGCGCCCTGAAGGGCCCCAGAGCCCGGTGACGCAGGCGATGAAATAAAAAGAATCACTTGCTCTCGGATTCCTGGGGGGGGGGGGGGGGGGGGGGGGGGGGGATATCGGGAGAGCCTGCAGGGGGCGCTCCTGGATGCCGACAGAGGAGGCCGGCTGCGGCGGGGACTGGTGGAGGGCCCAGCTGGAGAGAGATTTCGGAGGCGGGCTCTCTGGACCTCAGTGGCTCTAGGCCAAACACAGCTCAGGGTCACCTTGAGCCTTTCTGTGGGACAGGGTGGCCAGCGTCTGGAAGGCGGCGTGTCGGGGTCTCCATTCATTCTCGTGGCTGGAGCCAATCCCTCCCTGTGCTCTGCCCCAAGGGGCCCAGACCCCAGCTAGCCTTACTGCTGCGTCCCTTGGCTCCCATGTGGAGCCATGAACCTCTGTGCCCCATTTCAGATATTAACCCAGGCAGGTCGCAGCCCTTGTAAGTCCGTGATGGGGTCTGTGACCTCCTGAGCACCTCGGATTCAGAATCTAGAGGGAGCTCTGAATCTGCCCATCTTCTTGGTTGGGCCATTGTCCCCCACCCCTGTCCCCCGCTCCGGCGGCGTGGTTAATCCAGAAAACTTGGACAGGAGGGAGCAAGACAGCTATCATATGAAAGGGCTGTCTGTGATTTCTGTAGAACAAAAACGGCAGGCAACATTCTAAAAATGACTGAGCCATTGGGGCTAGGACCGGATAAATCTGGGATTCACATTCTGGCTTTGCCCTGTGTGGCTTTGGGAGGGTACTTAACTTCCCTGACCCTCTGTTTCTTCATCAGTGTGTGAGGATGAAATAATGTGTGTGATGTATGCCGCACAGAGCCTGGCCTCCGGTGAATGCTCTCTAAAGAGTGGGTATTGTTAGGAATGTTTTCACCTCAACTAAATCATTTTGTGGAAATAAATATGATCCACATGACCCAGCACTGGAAAAAATGTCATTTGCCAATAAACATTTGAAAAGTAGTGAACTTTCGCTCCTAGGCCCTCTTTTACAGACATCGCGGAAGACATTATGGATAAAACAGGTTCACAAAGGGTTGTAACAGATAAGGGAGAAGGGACCGCACACTAGTACGAAAGCATTTTACAAGCGATGAAGAGATAAGGATCATTTGTGAAATTATTCAAACTCACCAGGGACCAGAGACTATACTATACAACTAACACTTTTTTTTCTCCCTCCTTCTCTTCTTTCCTCCTTTCCCTCCTTCCTCCCTCCCTATCTCCATACCCTCCCTCCCTTCCACTTTTTTTTTTTAAAGATTTTTTTTTTTTTTTTTTTGTCAGAGAGAGAGCAGGAGCGAGCACAGGCAGACAGAGTGGCAGGCAGAGGCAGAGGGAGAAGCAGGCTCCCTACTGAGCAAGGAGCCCGATGTGGGACTCGATCCCAGGACGCTGGGATCATGACCTGAGCCGAAGGCAGCTGCTTAACCAACTGAGCCACCCAGGCGTCCCTCCCTTCCACTTTTAATCCTTCTCTCCCTCCTCCCCTTCTTCTTTCCTTCCTCCATCCCTCCCTCTTTTTCTCCTTCCCTCCTCCCTCCCTCCTTCCTTGCTCCCTCCTTCTCTCCCTTCCCTTCTTCCCTCCCCCTTCCTCTTTTAACCCTTCCCGCCCTCCCTCCTTCTTCCCTCCCTTCCTCCTTCCATACTCCTTCCCTTCCTTCTTCCCACCTTCCTTCCTTCCTTCTTTCCTCCCTTCCTTCCTTCCTCTTTCCTTCCTTCCTTCTTTTTCTTTCTCACTGAGAGTAGCAAGGATGACAAGGATAGTATAAATTAGACATCTTATAAATAGCTAGCAGTTCTCTAAAGGAGTGCATCTCTCTTTTTTCCTCCTTTCCTTCATGCTTTAATGTCCATGATGGGAAATTTCAAACACACACAAAAGTGGAGAGAATAGGATAATGGACTTCCGTGCTCCATCACCAGCTATAGCTTTTATTTTGTCACTGATCTTATTGTATTTATTCCCTTGTTCTAATAACACTGTTTTTGCTACATCATTTTAGTTAGTTAGTTAGTTAGTTATTAGAAATTTTATTTATTTGACAGAGAGAGCACAAGCAGGAGGAGCTGCAGGCAGAGGGAGAAGGAGAAGCAGGCTCCCCTCTGAGCAGGGAGCCTGATGCAGCACTTGCTTCCAGGACTCTGGGATCATGACCTAAGCCAAAGAGAGATGCTTAACTGACTGAGCCACCCAGGCACCTCTTGCTACAGCATTTTAAAGTAAATTTCAGACATCATCTCTCCTGTAAATATTTCAAAATGAAGCCTCTCTGACATAACCAAAATGCCATCATAACACCTAAGAAATGATTCCTTAATAGTAAAGATAATGCCTGTTTAGAAAGCGGATTGGTAATGCTCATTGAGACTATACCATACACTTGGACGCAGTAACCTTGCTTCTTTTTCCACCTAATTACAGAAAAAAGTTTATTCTGTAGCCTAATTTGTAAGAGAAAAATACATAATTGGCAACAACTTGAATGTCTAACAACAGTAATTATGGTACGTTTGTGCAAGGATATTTATAAAGTTTTGAGGTTGAGTGGCAATGTTTATAGTTAGTGCCACAAAAACCAAGCAGGATTTGAAATTACATATTCAGTATGAGATCTGTAACAATGCCTGTAAAAGGTCTCCCTGAACACTGACTGTATCTCAGATGCTGTGCAAACAGGGTCCGCTCAAAAGAGAGGACTGTTATTAGTGCTTCTACTAGGGAGAACATGGTTGTTCAGAGACATGAAATAACTTTCTAGAATACCCCTCAGCTGCTGGGATGTAAACTCGGTCATGAGTAGGATCCCACCTTTGTCTGGCTCAGCAGCCCAAAGATCTGACCGTTATCTGGCACCCTGGGCATCAAAAGGTTAACAGAGGCCCATCACTGACTGAGTGGGTTTAGGGGTGATTTCTTTTTCATCTTTACACCTTTCTTTTTTTTTTTTTTTTAAGATTTTTCTTTATTTATTCGACAGGCAGAGATCACAAGTAGGCAGAGTGGCAGGCAGAGAGAGAGGGGGAAGTAGACTCCCCCCTGAGCAGGGAGGGAGCCCAATGAGGGGCTTGATCCTAAGACCCAGAGATCATGACCTGAACCAAAGGCAGAGGCTTAACCCATTGAGCCTCCCAGGCATCCCTCTTCACACCTTTCTTCACTATGCATCATTTGCTACTGAAGGTATTAATTTTATGTGAGAACAAAATATGTTCAAATTACATATTTTAAATCATGTATTTAAAAGTTAAGACAGAGCATGTTTGGAACATGTGCTAGATAAAGAGCTAACAGAGCCATGTGAAAAAAAATTCCTATAAATTGTAAGACAAAAGATAATTCAGGGCAAAAAGTGTGACTCAAAAACCCAGTGGCTAATGAGATAAAATAGATCCTGTATCTCACTAGCGGCCGAGTAATCACAGATCAAAGCAGTGATGAGGTACCATTTCCTATTCATGAAATTGGCAAAAACTGAAAAGATTGATAATATCCATGCACTGGTGAGGAGATGGGAAGGAGGAGGGGGCTGTTCTGGTGTTATCTCTGAGCACCAAGCATCTACCCCGTTTGACCCAGCACTTGGAAGACTCTGACTTATAGAAATAAAACCATCATTTGTAAGGATATATGCTCACGAATTGTTATTGCTGCATAATTTGTAGGAAGGGAATTGGAAAGGCATGACTGCCTCCTCCCCGTAAGAAAATAGTTTAATAAATCAAGATCCATGAGTTCAGTGGAAAAGACCAACTGACCCAGAATCTGCATTTTAACAAGATCTCCTAGGGGAAGTGTGTAGGATGATTCCAGCGGAAAAGCCTTTTCATATATTGTGGCAAAAATGGAGAGTCATCCATCCGAATAATCCTCTCCTTCTATTCTACGAACTTCTCATTTTTTTTGCTGGGCCCATGGCCACCCAGCTAAAAGGTGAGTTTCCCAGCCTTCCTTGCAGTTTGTTGGGACCATGTGCTGAGCTTGGACCCCTAAAAGGGAACCCACCTGTATTCTTCTGGGTGTTTCTTGCTTTCTGCTCACAGGAAAATGTCGATAACTGAATGAGTCACTATCTTAGCTTGGACCACCGTAACAAAATACCGCAGGCCGGCGGGCTTCAACAACTGGAATTTATTTTCTCACAGTTCTGGAGGCTAGAAGTTCACAATCAAGGTCTGGCCAAGGCTGGTCTCTGGTGAGGCTTCTCTTCCTGGCTTGCAGATGGCTGCTTTCCCCGGTGTGTCATCACTTGACTGTTCGTGTGTGTGTGTGTGTGTGTGTGTGTGTGT